>SNQJ01S0031392.1:8396-27927 GCA_010110895.2 Picea sitchensis
CATGTCATCAACATACAACACTACATAAATGAAGTGATTACCAACCTGCTTGGAATATACATAGTGATCAGCCCTACTTCTCACAAATCCCAATCTAAGGATGTATGTGTCAAACTTTTGGTACCACATCTTAGGTGATTGCTTCAGACCATATAGTGACTTCTTTAGCTTACATACCAACTCTTTCTTTCCCTTTACTACAAATCTTTATGGATACTTCATGTAGATTTCTTCTTCTAGATCCCCATGTAGGAATGATGTCTTCACATCCATATATTCCACTTCAATATCAAAAGAAACAACAATAGATAAAATAAATCTAATAGAAGTTAACTTAGCAACAGGAGAAAAAATATCACCAAAGTCAATTCCCTCTACCTGGGAATAACCTTTTGCTACTAATTGAGCTTTGTATTTCTCCACTTTTCCTTCTGCATTAAACTTCTTCTTAAACAATCATTTACTACAAACATGTTTTCTTCCAGATGGAAACTCAACTATATCCCATGCCTCATTCTTATCCAAGGCATCCATTTCATCAACCATGGCCTTCTTCCAGAGTTTACTATCTTCTGAATTCACTGCTTCCCTGACAGTTTTGGGATCAACATCAGTAATAGATAAAACAAAATTGGAACGGAAATTAGGTGGACTATACCTTTCTGGTTTTCTTATTTCTCTCATTGATCTCCTCAATACTGGGGTATGAGGTTCTTCTTATTCTTATGCTTCATCTTCTTTAGATGATTCAAATTTTGCATCATCCAACTCTAGCTCTATTTTCTCAGGTTCGTCTTGCCTTGGTAGGAATTCTTGTTTGGACACATCTTTTACCTCTCTAAAAACAGCATCCCGACTGTAAACAATCTTCTTAGTTTCTGGGTTCCAAAGCTTATAACCTTTCACACCATATTTATAACCAATAAAGATACACTTTTCAGCTTTTTTATCCAGCTTACTCCTATTTTCCTTTGGAACATGTACATAATCATCACAAACAAACACTCTAAGATGTTGAAGAGAGGGTTTCTTTTGAATCCATACCTTGTGTGGAGTTTTGTCACCCAATGATGATGAAGGTGATCAATTGACCAGGTAACATGTTGTACCTATAATTCTTGTCCTAACTCGACACCGTTGAGCATGCTCCTTTATTTTTCCATTAGTGTCCTATTCATCCTTTCTGCAACTCCATTCTTTTGAGGAGTGTATGGAGTAGTCTTCTGCCTTGATATACCACACTTCTTATAGAATTCTTCGAATTCATTTCCGCAGAATTCTCCACCATTATCTGTTCTCAATAAATTTATTTTCTTCTCTGTCTGATTTTCTACCAGAGCCTTAAACTCTTTAAATTTATCTTATACCTCATATTTCTTTCTAAGAAAATAAATCCATGTGTTCCTTGAGAAATCATCTATGAATGAAACATAATACACAGACTTACCTAGTGATGGAACAAGCACAGGTCCAAACACATCACTGTGTATCAACTCTAAGATCCCCTTTTCTCTTGTAGCACCAGATGGGAATCTTACTCAAGTATGTTTACCATATATGAAATTTTCACATAAATCAAAATCCAGAGTGAAATTAGACATACCTTCAGCCATGCCTTTACCGTGTAGTGTTTGAAGGCCCTTTTCTCCAATATGCCCCAGTCTTTGATGCCACAACATGGTCTTATTTTCAGGGACGATATTGGTCTTGTCTTCTTTATTTGTCTGCTCAAGGACAACAAAACTGTTACACCCATTAGTATAAGTGATTCCCAACAACTTGTACAAAGTTCCACACCGAACTCCCCTCATCAACACCAATGCTCCTCATACCATCTTGCAAGTGATCTTTCCAAATACAGTATCCACTCCTGCATCATCCAACTTGCTTATAGATATTAGGCTCCTGTCAAGTTTTGGAATGTGAAGAACCCCAGGGAGAGTTCTAATACTTCCAGATCTTAACAACAACTTAACCCTTCCATGTCCCATGATTTTGGCTGTCAAGTCATCTCCTAGGAATACATCAACACCATCGTACTTTTCATATTCAGAGAACCACTCCCTGTGAGGAGTCATATGGTATGACACACCTAAGTCGATCAACCATACATCACGGTCTGCATGTGTACCTGTATATGCTAGGTAAAGATCACCTCCTTCTTCAGTGGAGGTTTTCGCCTCTGTGGAAGAGGTACTATCAGATCCCTTTGGTTTTTCAAACTTCTTAGACTTGCAATCTTTCTTATAATGCCTTGTTTTACCACACTTCCAACATTTCCTCAAATATTTTCCTGGAGACTTAGATCTTCCTGTAGATTTAGATCTCCCCCTCGAAGGCTTACCAGGATTCCTATCTTGGGTACGACCTCTTACAAATAAAGCATCTATGCTATGAATATCCATGTTTTTTCACCTCATCTCTTCAGATAACAAGGATAAAACTACATCCTCATACTTCAATGTAGATTGAGTGGTACTACCAATTACTACAACCAGATTATCCCTAGAGTCTGGTAAAGAACATAAATCTATAGCCCTAAACAACAACTATGACAACTAACAACTTCTAAACAAATAACCATCAACTTAACCTTTGATAACACCAACAACAAATTCAAAACAAGTTGAAGCCTTTACATTTATACTTGTGCTCACATGTAGGAAGACTTATTAAAAAACCCTATGTAATTAGGCCACAAATTGTGTCATTAATGCAAAATTCCAACTACCTCCTCAAAATTCAGATCATGACTTTTGATAATCTTTGATCCCTCAAAATGGGTGGCACACGATTCAATGATATATCTGGTTGTTGTGTTGGAACCACCACGTATTGAATTATAGATAAGGGCCCAATAGGCCCTAACCATGCTTGCACAATAGATTCATCTTTGTTAATATCTATGTCTGCAAGGATAAAACAAGGTACTAGTTTTTGTACCTTAGTGATAACTTGCATGGAAAAGGGTTCCAATTGTTCCATTTGGGTTGTCCAAAAATTAGGAAGAATCTTAGCTCCTACAATGAAGTTCTAGGCCAACCGGGGATTTGTTTGTTCAAGTCGCTTCTACTTCAATACTTTCCACTCTTTATTTACATATAGGTTCAACACATGCCACTCTATAAAGTGTTCCCAGAGAAAGAGGTTTCAATGAGTTCAATGAATATGAACACTACTAGTAGATACCTTCCCCATCTTGTGAACTTTTTGCGGAACTTGGTGCTAGTACACCATTGGTAGACCCTCTGTGATTTTCTATAACTTGACTTGCTAGTTGGTTGGTTAGTACATAAAGAATTGAGATAAACTAGAAGTCATTACACAATATAATTGTCAATGAGAAAATAAAATGAGTAACAAGTTGCTAGGAGAGACAATTTTGAAAAACAATTGGTATGTTGAAAACCACTAAATTACATTAATGTGTAAATTTGATAAAATTGAATGCATTAACTCTAAAAACCTCGACTAAATCTAAAAAAATGCTAAAATAGGAAAATTATGACAATGATAGCCTATCCCATCATTCACATAACTTAATCAAATTTGCACCCATTTTTCATCACCATTAGAACTATTCATGGAAACTTTTTTGACACCTTTCACTCTTAACTCGCAAATGTAGCCCAATCCCCGGATAGACTGACATTGCCACAACTATGTAGAAATGCAATGATGCGACCCAAGAGATAATTCACTCAGTATTAACTTACTAACTTTCCCTATCCAATAGATTCACTAGAAAACTCAATCCCATGTACAACTTATGTGATTCATATTTTAGATATAGGTTCAACCTAACCACGAAGTTGTTACTTGTCTAAAAAGAAAGACTCAGAATTATCAAAATACCAAAATGAGTGACTAACTCAAGTAATAGAAAGAAAGAATCTGAAAAGAAACAAAAATATGTACATTACACCCTCTTGTAAATTTCATTTATATGGTGAAGCAAAGGATTTTGGGTGAGTTTCGTTCACCCAAATCTTGTGTAATGTTCCATCTAGTTATTCTAGCTTAATTCCACGAAAGTAATATATTTCCAAAACCATGAAGGGTATGTGCCCATGCATTTTGAGTTCCCTTAGGTAGTTCTAGAGCCCTTTGACATGCTTCTAACCATGTAGTAGGACACTACATTCTAACTTGTACTCGAACATACTCCTTAAGGATACCAATGAAACATTCATTATAACGAAAATTTGTTAAGTTTTTTGTATGAATAACTAATTTCTCAAACGTTGCCATAAAGTTTGTAACTAAACTTGTTTGGCATATTTTGGTAAGCTTCCCCAAAGAGTGAGTGTCTCTCTCGAAACGTGCATGGATAGCTTTAACAAACTGACTCCAAGAGATATAGCATGTATAGGATTTTTTATGTCCTTCCCACCATGGTCATCATTTCAAATACAAAATCAAGATTGTTGGCCCTTGACCAAGATTTGAGGGATCTGGTCAAGTTTGACCTATTTTCGGACTTCGATAGTCTGTCGAAGGAGGAGCGCAAGACGAAGCAGAGATCAAGAATCTCGGCCCCTTTTTTGGGTCCTTTTTGGGTATTTTGGATTATGTAACGAGCATGGGATGTCGGCCCATGGGTTTACCCATGTTTAGGCCTATTTTGTAATATATATATAGATGTATAGGAACTATAGAGTGTGACGAATGGCTAAGTGCTAGATCTTTGTGATTGAAGGATTATAATTGTTCTGTGCATACTGTGTGAGACTTGCAGAACTAAGTGCAAGTCATTCTAAGAGGCTGTGGAAGGATGTGTTCTTAGATCTACTCAAGGAAGGAGGATCTAGCGAGGTGCGCATATCTCTTGTCCTAGGTGAAGTAGGGTTTCGAAGCTCTGTGCTTGTAACCTATTGAATGAAGACAATAAATAAGAAGAGTTTGTAGGTGTAGCCCCAGGGTGGGGGTGAACCACGTAAACACTGCGTTGTTCCGCTTTGTGCTTGTCTTGATGTGTTTATAACTTCGCTTGCTAAGTTCTTTGATAGAGATAGATAAATCTGCTTATGCTTTGTGCTAATGATGTGTAAGAATGTTAGATATGATCTATATGAAGGTTCTTAGTGCTTTATCTATTAGATATAACCTACTTGTGTATGATAGAGTTCTTAAATACATCAAATCTGAGTGAATGATGCGATTCTATGTTCTATCTTCACAATAGTTATTGGTTGAATATTGATGAACTGTTGATTCTAAGTGCTCTGTTAATTATTATAATCATAGATCTGTGTCCCAGCTAAGGTTGTAGACACTTGAGTCCTGCAACCACCCCTGCCTCTACCTCGGGTGAGACTTCATCTTCTTCACAAGTGTTGCCGAAAGGGCTAGTAGTTAGGGTTTTGTTGGCGTGTTGTTGTAGCGTTGAACCTCGGGTCTGGCCCTATGCCAACAAATGGTTTTGTTGTCGGGACCGAAACTGTGATTGTTGGGAACTGAAGAGAAGTTATGTGTGTAGATCTACTGTTGAAGTGCGTAGTATTGGATCTGGAATTGTGATTGGTAGGAACTGAGAAAGAATAAGCTTTATGCAAAGATTCGACCTGAGATTGTGAAAGCTCTGTGCATAGATATGTTGCCCTAGTGCGCAACATTCTACTTGACCTGAGGAGCTCTGTGCCAAGAAAAGAGGTTAGATCTGAAGAAAAAAGGTAAGACCTGTAAGCTCTGTGCTCTGATAAAGGTAAGAATAGTGAAAAGGTCTAGATCTAGAAGCTTTGTGCTCTGAAAGTAAGATAATTGGAAATTTTTGTTTCAAAAGTATGAATCTAGGTGTGTTTGATAGATTTTGTCCTAGCTTGAAAACTAGGGCACTAATAGATGAAAGAAGGTTTGATATGAGTAGATATGATATGAATAGTGAAAAATATGTTATACCTATGCATAGAAAGAATGTTTGGACTAACAAATGGATGCAGGATCCAAGAAAGAATTTTTTGCAAGTTACCTCCTATGAGCCTAGCGCACAGTACAGGAAAGGCTAGAGCTCACTTAAATGAAAGAGAGGATTAACCCTCTGTTACAGTTGCATAATAATTGGACTTCTTGCTAAGGAAAGCCTTGGGAAAAGACCTAGTTGTCTTTGTTGTAAAGCTATGGACCATGAAGTGTTGGATTGCCCTAGAATGATTGCTAAGCTGGAAGGAATGAATTTGAATCAAGAAAACCCTAAGGCAGATCCAGAAATAGCATAACCCCAGAAAGAATCAGAGAAAGTATTTCTACAAATGAAAGAAACCCTGAATGACCACCGACATGTCAGGTTATCAGATATCTTCAAGGAAAAAGAATGCATTGAAGCAAGAATAGGAGACTTCGACATTGATTTTGTTCTAGATAAGGAAACACAGGTGAATATCATGACAGAGAGAACTTGGTAAGCTATAGGGAAGCCTGCTATGATCCCTTCATTAGGAGGAATAGGGTTATTCAGAGTTAAGTTGATAAACCTATGTGGAAGGCTCACTCAGATACCTATGACTGCTAATGGAACTTTGATAGAAGAAGACTTTGAGATTATTAAATTTATTGAGGACAATGCCCCATTTACCATGTTATTAGGAAAACCTTGGATTGATAGAGATCGAGCCAGACGAAAGGAAGAAGAAGAAGTTTTGGAGCAGAAGAAGCAAGAATTAAAATATTTCATGACTAGAAGGATCGCACACTTGATTGAAGAACAAGAGAACGGATCGAAGCTATTTAACACTAGAGACCCAGATGTTGAAGTTTCAAGAACACTAGAGGATCCAAAGAAGATTGAAATACCTATCCCAGACAAAGAAGAAGCATTATCCTGGAACCCTAGGGAAGAATCTCAACAGTGCGAAGTGACTAGGTCAAAAGAAGACAAAAATCAGAATGGAAAAAGGAATACCAAGACGAATCTCATTGGGAAGAAGGCTAGAAAGTTAAGTAAGAAGAGAGCCAAGATCGATAAGTTGCAGAAGGCTCCAGAGGGAACCTCGCAGAAGGAAAAATTGAAAAATTGGAGCTTCGCAAGGATATTATAACAGCGACACATGGCACTTCACCATGGCGAAGCAATATAGCCGTTGGGGACATTATAACTGTTAGATCAATGCTCCGAATAGATAGAAATCCATTTATGGCTATCCAACTCGCCATCCAACCATTGGGACCATGCCATAATGGATAGAACCGAGTTAATGAAGGCCTCATACCCGTTGCAAGCGACCCATTGTCGAGTTACCTATTTATCCCACCATGCCACGCACCGAGAACACTTTTGCCAATTGAGAATTTGATCTCACAGACTAAGTTGAGTTTATATAGTGATCATCATGTTTCTTCTCTCTATCTCGTTACTGTGTCTAAGATACCCCCCGAACCTGATATTGTTAAACCTGAGCATGTATGTTGGATGAGTTGAGTGTTGTAGAAAGAGTTGTTAAGGAGGTTTTGATCGACCTCATGACTGAAAGAGTCATGTCGATGTCTACAGGTATACAAGCATCATCCATGAGAGGACTGCCAACATCTCCATCCACTGCTCATGGAGCAGGATCATCCTGGTCGTTCGATGAGAAGCAAACTAAGCATAGGGATGACTTAATGCTAAACTGATCCCGACTATCTTACCCACCTATATACCACCTTTAAGAGGTGTTGTAAACCGCGACAATGTACCTAGATATTTGGAGTACACCTTGGTCACTGCGTACCTCCCGAAGGGGATATGCATAGTGTGAGTAGACCAAGATAAGATTGCAACATTGAATTTTAGTGACTTCAACCTCGACGATCGCAAAGTCTACAAAATGTTAGCCTCTCATAAGTATCTGACTAGAACAAAAGGGAAAAACTCAAAGGTAATTCCCCAAGCATGGACCCATAACCTCGTCTAGTCCACTCTACTCAACGTCATGAAAATTCCCCACTTCAGAAGACACCAAGAGGTGAATGCATGTGTCAATATGTTGTTGTATTGTTATCATGGTGGATATTTGTGTCTCAACCACTGTATCACAGTTGATCTAACCTTGATCAATCGGATCACGGGTTTTAGTATGCAAGGACCCGACCCACAGGATTTGTATCCTGGAAAATCCATGGACCGCGCTCTTGCACAAAGGATCAAGGACAACTATGACAATGTAGAGAAGGGCACGCAAGGCTACAAGGTAGCCTCTATTCATAATGGCGCAGTTCACCTCACATTTCAGATGATTGCAGGGAAGTTAGTACGCAAGAACCGACCCACCCAAGTGACTGGTTTTGTAGTTGACCTCGCAGGGAAGTGCGTGGAGGGCCTACAAATGAATTAGGAAAAGTACTTGGTGAACCAATTAGAACTCGACTGCAAAGAATCCCAGGATCAAGGGTACGAATTTCATTTCAACTGGTTATTGATCCTAATCACTTTCATCGCCTGGGATATGCCAGAAGGTGCGACCTTCCCGGACATCGAGCCATTTGAACCATTGGCCGCGAAGTTCAGTACATTGTGGTACTCAAGTGACCTAAATAAGAAATGGTAGTCAAATTCTGTGTTCCATACATACTACAATCAACTGAAGATATCCATACAGTCTAAGATTCATATGATGTCAAACACTATACACCGATTCAGGCCTTTGATGAAGTTCAACATTGATTGACATTTCATTTATATCACAACGCGAGCCGACGAGCACAAGCAACAACTTCAATCCTATTACAAGCTGAGGGAGGAGGAATTAGAGGATATTACTATGGAATGGTCTGCTAACCTCCTTATTCCAGCAAACCTTGCAGAGATATCCTACATCGACACCCCAGAAGCTGCGCAGGATACATTCGAACCTAGAAAAACAAAGAAGACTGATGAAGTACAAGATTTAAGCAGTGCCTCGGTGAAGACTGATTCCATGTCACCAGAGCAAGGAGGTGATGGCGAAGAGATAGATGGTACAGAAGCTGAATAAAGGAAAGGATAAGTAACACCACCCAGAGACGAGGAGGACCCCTTGAAGAAAAGGAAGGTTTTCCCCCCGAAACCCTCCTCCCTGAAGAGATCAAAATCTCCTATAACTAAGATGCAGACCGTCCTCACCTATGATGATTTCAATTTCATCATCGTAGCCCTGAATGATGCTTCATTAGAGATAGTAGAGAAGCAAGAAACTAAGAAGGAGGATATGTACAATAGAATTGAGGTCGAACTCCAAGGAGTGCAGCAGGAACTACATTCCAGCCGCACAGTCCCCACTGCACCTCTATCATTGGGAACAACAAAACCGGGAGATGAGCCAGCCCAACTCCACCGGCTCACTGATACAGTCGAAGCTCTCCTTCGACGATCACAAGAGGAAACAATGCAAGCCACCTAGACTTTGGTACAAGTACAAGGAGTACTTGTATAACAACGTCGAGCTCTTGAACATGAAAGAGTGCTCTCCAAGAAAATTTCGATGAAGAAAAGGCACAACTGCAGCAAGGCAAGGACAGTTGCTCATCGAGCAACTCGAAGTGAAGGAAGCGGTCAACAGAGTACTACACTCTGTAACTGTCGTAGAAGTAAAGGCAGAGGATCAAGTCACGAAGCAAGTAGCACAACTTGAAGAAGTGATCCAACAGTTGCAACAACGCATCACATACCTAGAACTATGCACTGTGCCCGAGACCCCACAAGAGGTAAAGGACCAAAGAGAAGCAACTGCTAGGAGCACAGTTGAAAGGCTAAAGGCCCTTACCTTAGAATGCAAGCAATTTGTTGATCGTAGCGCCCAGACATATGAAAAACTTACCGAGAACCTAGAGTTGCAGGCACTGGATTCGCAGCTCCAGGAGGTGAAGCAGCATGCAGAAACACTACAGATGCAGCTAAAATCCCTAAAAATTGTGGAGAGAATGAAGAGATCTCAAGAGTAGCGAACCACCCAACAACAGATCCATACTATCCAAAGCAGAGTTATGGAGATAACTCAGAAACTCCAACCTGTGCAAGATAAGGCCTATCAGTTGTTTACAGAAGTAGAAGGCTAAGGAGAAGAACTAGAACAGGTTAACACCACAACAGAACAATGCCTGGAAGGACCTGTGAATGATGCAGTCATTCAAGAGTTTGTTGAATAAGATCTTGTAGCACAACAACAAGTCGAAGCAGTTTGAGCCAAGCTCGAAGTGTTTGAAGCAGAACTTCCTACATCAAAGTGACTCAGGATGAGTCACAGGTGAGTGTTGGGGGCTTGTTGGCCCTTGACCAAGTTTTGAGGGATTTGGTCAAGTTTGACCTATTTTCGGACTTCGAAATCCTGTCGAAGGAGGAGCACAAGATGAAGCGGAGATCACGAATCTCAACCCCTTTTTTGGGTCCTTTTTGGGTATTTGGGATTATGTAACGAGCATGAGATGTCAGCCCATGGGTTTACCCATGTTTAGGCCTATTTTGTAATATATATAGATGTCTAGGAAATATAGAGTGTGACGAATGGCTAAGTGATATATCTATGTGATTGAAGGATTATAAGTTCTCTATGCATACTGTGTGAGACTTGTAGAGCTAAGTGCAAGTCATTGTAAGAGGTTGTGGAAGGCTGTGTGCTTAAATGTACTCAAGCAAGGAGGATTTAGTGAGGTGCACAGATCCCCTGTCCTAGGAAAAGTAGGATTTTGAAGCTTTGTGCTTGTAACCGATTGACTGAAGACAATAAAGAAGAAGAGTTGGTGGGCGTAGCCCCAGGGTGGGGGTGAATCATGTAAACACTATGTTGTTCCACATTGTGCTTGTCTTGATGTGTTTATAACTTCGCTTGATAAGTGATTTGATAGAGATAGATAAATTTTCTTATGCTTTGTGCTAATGATGTGTAAGAATGTTAGATCTGATCTATATGAAGGTGCTTAGTGCTTGATCTACTAGATATAACCTACCTGTGTATGATAGAGTGCTTAAATACATCAAATATGAGTGAATGATGCGATGCTCTGTTCTATCTACGCAGTAGTTATTGATTGAATATTGATTAACTGTTGATGCTAAGTGCTTTGTTAAGTATTATAATCACAAAAATGTGTCCCAACTAAGGTTGCAGACACTTGAGTCCTGCAACCACCCCTGCCTCTACCTCGGGTGGGACTTCATCTGCTTCACAGGTGTTGCCGAAAGGGCCGATAGTTAGGGTTTTGTAGGTGCGTTGTTGTAGCGTTGAACCCTGGGTCTGCCCCTGTGCCAACAAAGACCCCCACCCTAAGTTTCATCATTTCATTAGTAATTCCATGGAGGGAGAAGTAACGTTCCATTTGGGTGACCCATCATGATGGGTCAGAAATATCAAACTTGTTCAGGTCCACCTTAGGTAAACAATGCCATATGTTATTATCCATTGGTTTATGGCTATGAGGACCTGAAGAGAAATACTAGTGGCTAAATAGTCATGAGTTAGAAGCTTCTTTCTGGTGTGGCTCAATGTGTTGTACATTCCAGGGTTCTTATTTTGGTATGCCTTGAGCTAGCATAGGTGCCAACTTCTTAAATTTCTCATCCAACTTATTATCTAAATTCTCATCCCAATTGTTTATGGTCTGTTGCATTTGTTGAAACTGGCCATCAAGATGTGCGTATTGATCATCCAAGTTGTCAAATATGTCGAAAATAAAGTAGGTGTTCATATTGTCTGGGGTGTTGGTCTGTGGTGGTTTATAGGGCTTCACCAGTGAGCTCATTCAAAAATTTTATTGTGTCTCAAGGGCAAGGGAGTGGCAAGTGCTATAGCTCTTTGATATATGTCTAAGGTCCAAAAATAGTACTGAGCCCAATATCTCAAGGAACTAAGGAGGCTCAACCATTCCCTTAGTTGTACTACTTGACTACCCAGGTATTGGAGAGTGATCTCCCCAAATGATGATCTTGGTGTGCTATAGCAACAAGACAACCAATTAGTTTATTTAAAGATGGTTTCAGGTATACATGAGGGACTTCCTATATACCCGGGGGTATGTGAAAGAGAGATTCAATATACAAGTACTCCATGATGCGGTATTACTCGAAGGAGTAACAACATATGTTACAAGGGTTTCCAACAATGTGATTCCACTTGTATTTCTTGTGTGTATTCTTCCCCGACCACAATTTTACCCACTAAATGACAGATCATTATGTTATTTAAAGATGTCGAAACACATCTCTAAAAAAAATTCAAAAATTTAAGAGCTTGTTGATCCAAGAAAGAGCTCTATAATCACTAGAAAATAACTTACTTTTCAAGGTAGCGTTTGAGGCCGAAAAGTTAAAATGATCGTAACTTATGAATACTTCTCGGATTCACTATTATGACCCCAATTATGAAATGTCATAGCTTCTCTAGATCTATTGGAATTGGTTTGACTAAAATCTATGTAATCTATCAAAATATATCCAATCTGCGAAATTTGCAGCCGCCACGAGAAAAAGCCTTAAAAAAATGTTGATTTAAAATCAATGAGAACTCCACTTCCTGGACTCCATTTTGGACTATTTTTATTTTTTAATTAGATATATATTTTTAGAGGAATTCATATATGTCTCTTTCTTCTTCAAATTATACATAAAAAAAATCATAAATCAATTTGACCATTTTTCTATTTTCCAAATTGCAATGGTAAAAATGAGCTATCCACCTCTATTTATAGACTTTTTTGGCCCTTTTTGCCCTAATTTGGTCCCCCTTTTTCACTTTTCATGACTCGGTGGCTACTTAATTTCTCTTTTGAGTTATCTTTGGGTCGTTGTGACGAACTTGTCCTTTTGGTTTAGTAATTTTCTTGAGATGGGTTACAATTATATCATCCCATGGTGAAAGACATTTTTTCAACTTTTTCATATAGGTTAGGTTTTCTTCCTCCACATTTTGCATACTATTGAATTTTCCACTTTTCCATAGGATCAATCCCACCGAAGTGCGACATGGAACCTTCTCAGCTGCTTTAGAAGTGTCATAATTAAGTGGTAGAGCCTACCTCGACATGAATTCCCTAAGTAGATCCTTTGCTGCATTTTTGGCGTCCATGCTGTGAGTTGTATCTATAGGCTTGGGAGTCCTTGATAGTCCTACCATGATTACATATTGAAGCCTCATTATTCTCTCTAGTCATAATTATTGGCCTTATTCACGAGACTCCCTAATGAGCATGGCTTGTTGTCTTTCAAGCTCCTTTAAACTTTGAAAGAAACATCCAACGATACTATGTTTATTCTTTTCAATCTCATCTTGATTACTTGAGAAAGAAGCCCCCCTGGAGTCTTCTTTAAGCTCTTTTAAGACTCTCAAAAATTGAAAAGATTACTGAGCGATCTTGTCTCCCTTTACGCTCGCCAAACTCAAATTTGAGGCACATCTGTCCGACGGTAGTTTACCCCTTTTTTGGTCTAGATGGCTAATTTTACGAATAAAGGTATGCTCTAGGAACTTTAGTTCGCTAGAAGAGTATTCTCAGGCATAAGTTTAACCCTTTTTCGGGCCTAAGGGACTAAATTTTTGAAAAAGGAACATTCTCCTTGGTTTTGGTTTGTCTCTTTTTTGGGCCTTGGAGATTACTTATGAAAAAGGAAACCCCTCAGAGTCCATAGTTAAGCTCTTTTCAGACTCCCTAAATATGAAAATTTCACCGAGTGACCTTGTTCCTTTCACACTCATTAATTGGTCTAGAAAGAACATCTATTCGGCATGAGTTTAACTCTTTTTCCAGCCAATAGATTATTCCAGAAAAAAGGTACACCTCGAGAGACTTGTATCGTCAGGAGAGTTCTTCTCAATTATATTTTATACTTTTTCAAGCTAAGGAGACTAAACCTAGAAAAATTTTGTGAGTCCATAGTTAAGCTCTTTTCAGACTCCTTAAAATTGAAAAGATCGTCGAGTGATATTGTCTCAATCACACTCGTTAAAATGGTATTGAAGAGACGTCTTTTTGGTATAAGTTTAACCCTTTTTCGAACCGACTAGACTAATTGCGAAAAAGGAACTCCCTGGAGTCTTATTTTAGCATTTTTTCAGACTCTCTAAACATGAAAAAACCACTGAGCTTACATTCTCTAGGCTCATAAAAATTTGCATGGAAGGAGTCTTGTTGTGTCATACTTAATCGCATTGTGGGTCTCATATTTTTTCCTTTTACCTAATGTTGGATCCATGTTGCTCTCAACTGGACCTTTAAATCATTCCTTATACACAAGCCTTGCAACACTTTTTTCCCTTTTGCGATCTGACACATTGACCCATGGAGGAATTTTCCCCGAGTGTCCTTATCCTGCACATGTATCCTTGCCCTGAGCATCAACATGTTCCATGCGCTTGGAACCAATTTTCTTTCTCGTGACACTCGTTCCTCCTTTTTAACGTAGCATTCTTTTATTCTTTTTCAAGATCGTTAAAAATTTGAAAAAGACAAAAAAATCAAATATTCCAAAAAGAGGGGACGAGATATATCAATTATTTTTTCGGCAGCAAGATAGTCTCCCTTGGACAAAGCACATCCTTACATTTGTTTGCCAAGAATTGGGATCTAGTATGACCTTAGGAAGTTGTTCTCACTACATAGAGTTGTATCCTCCTCTGTTTGGTTACTCTTCCAAACATATGGAGAGTTTGTGGTGCCTCCTGCATCACAAACTTATGTCAATATTACGCTGCCTAAGTCTGATCATATTCCGTGCTTTTGACCAAGGGAAGTTTTATCCAACCTAATTCATCCATTCTACAATTTTTCTCTTGACTTTCATGAGTCGGCCATCCTGTGAGTCTAGTCAAGTCCAGATTCAAAATCGATGAAGTTATGTGCCTGTTGATCAAGATCCTCTAGTGTTTCCCCGATAACATGTCGAAGACCTCGGAGTAGTGATNTTTACACTCCTATTGTACTCCTACCTAATTTTTTGAAGATATTGAAGTTGTGTCTCGAGCTATGAAGTCCTCATCTCCAGCCACAAGCGTTGATGCTTCTTAAAGATGCATATTGTACTTGAATATCATCGAGTGATTTTGAGATGTAGATCCACTATGTATTTCTCGTGACTACACTTTATATAGAAATTTCTATGACACAGATCTGCAGTGTACTTTATTGGAAACCATGATTAGTTCATTCTGAGCATGGGTATGCCCTCCTCAGAGAGATTATGATTGTTTTGCAGATAGCGACCTCTCGAACTATGGTCTTGGGCTCACTCGACCTCGTGCCTTCCCACTGGTAAAGATATTGTAATGTATTACTACCATCATTTTCTCTTTTGACCTCACACATTAGGGGGCATCTATTATAGCCCTAAAATTTCCTACCTATGCATACGTGGCATTGGCCTCTTTACTTACATCATTTTCCAAATTACAACTGAGGATCTCTTTTGAAAAAACCATTTTTTGGAGCATGTACATGCCCTGTTGCAGTACTTACCGTGTACACATGCATGTTTCATACTAGACAACCCACATACATATGTAGGTTGCATTCTAAACAACTCGTGTTTACCTCCAAAAGGTGCAAAAAATAAAAATTTGCAAGGAATTCAACGAAGTATACGTGTTATCGAGGGTTTCCCAACCATTTCACCCATTGTAGCCCATCCCCAAACCGAAAAACCATATTTTTGTCATATAAAAATAGGTCTTGGGGTCCCATTCCATAATCAAGCATTAGAAAAAATAAACTCTACCAAAATCCCTTCCCCTTCTAGCCCAATCTTTGCAGCCCTTTCTGAGATTTGGCCTCAACATTCCCCCTCCAACCCTTTCCCTATACAATCCCTTCCCTTTCCCTAAGGAGATCAGTTGATTGTGAGAGGTATCATGGGAATTATACACTTGTAGTAGTATTAAGAGGAGCTCGAACCTGCTTCGTGGAGCGTCTGTCGATGAGAAGGTTGTAATATTTTAATCTTCAGTTTGAATAAAAGAGTTATTTTCCTATCCCAATACTTTGTGTATTTATATCTTTATTGATTAATGCATCTACGTTTATATTTGAATGCTAACATTGATAATTAGAGATTGTATATTTGTAGCATTTTTTGGCTATGTGTTCTTGTAGATCAGATTTAGGAGACCCGCAACTTAGGAAGATACAAAGTTGAAGGAAGTCTACATCGAACATTAGGGCCTAAGGAACACTTACCAATCTTCCTTCTTCTCTTTTTGTCTTTCTTTTTAGATAGTTTGTGGTAGTTTAGAAATAGGGTTGTCTTTTAAGGGAAGTCAGTGCTCTACCTATATTCCGACCCAATATAGTAATAGGGGGATTTTCCCCACTGGCACCAGAAGTGAAAATATTTAAACAAGGTAAACAAACAACAAAGTTGATAATTCCCTCTGTTCTTTTATTTTTATTTTTTATAATTACCTACCTAGTTAATTTTTGGATAATTAATAATAAAATATACAATGATTTTGTGTAAATGATATATAATAGACCATCTTACAAGTAAAAAAAGTTTGTATCTTACGAGGTAAGGGTGCATGGCCATAGTAGTGGTAATGAGTTATCCTTCCTTTCAAGGATTTTTCATTTTACTAAATATATTCATAATTTGATCATATAGCTAATGATTAACCACCTCGTGGGATCCCAGAGTACTTCAAAAATAATGGACACTAAGTTAGATTGCAACAACATTGTCTGAAATAACCAGAAGAAAACATATTTAAACATGGTAAACAAACAACATAGTTGTTAATTCCCTTTGTTCTTATTTATTTATTTATTTTATAATTCCTTACCTAGTTAATTTTTGGATAAGTAATAATAAAATATACATTGATTTTGTGTAAATTATATACAATAGAACAACTTACAAGTAACAAAAGGATGGATTGTCTTTTAAGTAAAATGCATGGAATGTAAATGTTACAAATATATGAGAGCAGAGACATGAAGATACACATGTTTTTCCTCCATCCGTTGTGGGAAGAGCATTGTAGAGACTTCTCAATAATATTAGTAATATGGCGCACACCATTGCATTATACTAAAAGTTGATTATTGTTTGTTTGTTTTTTTTTATTAGGAAAATTCGGAGAGACCATAGTATTAACATTTGAAAGTCGACATTTCGAATCCATATCAAGACTTATCTTTAGGACTTTAAATCTTGAATATGGGTCCTGAAATGGATTTGAAACGTTGAATTTCAAATGTTAATACTATGGTCTCTTCGAATTTTCCTGAAAACAAACCTCCCCACATAAAATTTATTGGTTTTTTTATTTTATATTTTGAAATCTTATTGGTTTTTTTTATATATTTTGTTTTTGTTTGTTTGTACAGATGATAATTAAGAATGAAGTATGTATTGATTCTATGTAAATGAAATACACAAGATTAGTTGACATAGTGTAAGGATTTTGGACTATCTTGTAAAGTTGGTTTGTCTTTTAAGGTTTTGTAGAGTTAAATCATCAAAAGGGTAACCACAAAATCAACCGTTGACTTTGTAGTTGAGCCCTCCCATAACTAGAATTTACAATACAGTTAAGGTCAAGTGTATTTGAAAAAAAATCATAGGATGTACATGTTACACATGCATGAGAGAAGATATATATATATTTCTCTATTAGTTGTGGCAGTGCATAACCTTTGCACAAACTTCTCATTTCTTAATAAGATTTGGTAATATGGCACTCAATAAGATTGGTAGTAAGGCACTCACCATTGCACTAGACTGCAAGTTTCTCAATAATAATATTGGATTTTTTGTTTTGAATTTCATTTTGTTTTTTGTGCAGCGTGATCGTCCCTCTTCTAGGCATGGTGCGGGTTGAGCTCATGGTTGGTAGAGGCATGATTGTCCTTCTTTTGGGCATGGTGCAGGTTGAAATCATGGTTGGTAGAGGCATTCTCCTTTTTTATGGGTATAAAAAAACAACAAAGGATAAGGCTAAGGCATGACCTTCCGTCCAATTTCAAAAATATTGATTCAAAACTCAAATATCAAATTTGAGATGAAAATAAACGAATATAATTTGAAAATATTAGAATACAGATTTGGAATATCGTCCAAAGAAAAATTGTTAGATGATGGCTCATCCCTTTCTAAATAAAATAGAAAACATGTTTCCATCATGTAGAATCCTAGATGAACATTATTTTCATAAAGAAAGATAGAAAACATGTTTCTTGGATGAAATAAATGGTATTGAAGTAGATGATATAAATTATCAGCCACCTAGGAATATTTCATATTGTTTACGAAAGAGCCTCTTTGATTTAAAATTGAGAGTCATATTCAAATGACCTATAAAATAACACTAAACATCTCCCAACTAGAGTTGTAAACCACCTTGTTTTTCGATATGTGATTATTCTTACCTGCAACAGATCCCCAATGTCAGCTACAAATGCATTGGGGATAGCAGAAATGGTTAAATATTCTCCTGCATGTGTAATTTGTAGGTCTGCAAATCACCTTGATAAAAAAATGTTCAGATATGGATTGTCTGTGTGAGGTGCCAAGCCCATGGTTCTCAAGGGTCATGGACATGAAGGACAATAATTCTTTTGCAAAGCTTGCAATTCTTTTCCATAATTCTCATCATGAAATTGTTGGTTGTGGACCCTGATTATCTTCTTGATTTAGAGGTCTTTTACTTTTAGCCGTGTTTATACCCCATGAAGTATTTACACCCCAGAAGTATGTACACTCTTCCACGCAGGGGAGTGCAGAGGGGGGGTACCCCCTCTGAAATGCCTTGTAAAAGTATATTGTAATTTCATTGTAAATCTAGACCATTCATTATAAGGTCGCAGATCTAACGATAGAGATTGTGTTAGGGTTTTTTTCCCTAGAAGGCAACCCTCTTTTATGAGGGAAATGTATTGCGGCTATGTATGTTGGCGAGTGATGTATTTTGAGAGAGGAGATTGTGAGAGAAAGAAGAGGAAGTTATAGCAGGTTTTGTTGTAGGTTGTATCCCTTCATTTTGCTGTATAATAATAAAGAAAGGACCTGGCAATTTCTCTAGTGGACGTAGCCCACACTGGGTGAACCACGTAAATCTGTGTCTCTCTTGTATTGTGCATCTTCAGTGTTTTATTTCCGCATTTGTTTTATTTTATTGCTCCGTGGTCCTGTTTTTCTAACAATTGGTATTAGAGCGTAAGGTAACTCGCAGGAAAAGAGGGTTCCTGGTTTGAGTGGGAGCAATGTCAGAAGATGGAAAGTTTAGGGTCGAGAAATTTAACGACCAAAACTACCAGTTATGGAAGATGTAGATGGAAGATTGCTTATATCAGAAGGATCTATTCCTACCATTGAGCAGAGTAGCAAAGAATTTGGCAACCATGAAGGACGAAGAATGGGATATTCTTGACAGAAAGGCTCTAGGAACGATATGGTTGAGCCTGGCAGCGTCGGTGGCTTTCAATATCTCGAAAGAAAATACAACGAAGGGTTTGATGGACGCATTGTCCAAATTGTATGAAAAACCCTCGGTGTCCAATAAGGTATTTCTAATGAAGAGATTATTTAATATGAAGATGTCAGAAGGTGGGTATGTTACAGATCATTTAAATGAATTTAATACGGTTACTAATCAACTAA
>SNQJ01S0031392.1:39772-53962 GCA_010110895.2 Picea sitchensis
TCCCTTCCACAAACCCCCCTTACCCATCGTCCATGTTCTCCACTAAGGGAAACCAAGTCATCTCCTCCCTTTGTGCCATGCTAGGTTACTATTCCGACCAGTGGGTAGATGATCCCATTTTGGGTTTTCTATCCATTTTCTCCAATGATGAAAAACCCACAACATAGTTTGATTACAGCACCTTCTTGGCCGACAATATTCATGAACAGTTTGTGAATTTTGGCATGGAAGGCATGTTCATATATTCGTCTATACTGGCATACATGTTCGTCTACTTTCAAGAAGATAAATTTAGTTTTTCCATGCAGAAGATGGATGCAAATGGAAGGCCTCAGCCAGTCACAGCATGGACCTCTTTGCTGAAACATAATTCCACAGAGTACAGCTTCAAAGCATTCATTGACCTATTCTACCACCCTGTGGTAAGCATGTTGAGAGGCAGGCTCGAGCCTCGAATAAACGACGAATTCCAGAGAATTCTGCATCTCTCGGACAACACCAAAACTGGAGATTGGTACCTATATCAAAACCATACCGAGATCAGAGTATTCAGGTGCGAGTTGGCACCTTACAAGCTGCCTAAGTATGTGCCGGTAAGAATATTTTCTCTAGAATACATAAGACAAATCATGAATTCAGATGATATCCATTTCGTGTCTTTGAAGAAAAAGCAGTAGCTTCGGATCAAGGGGCAGATTGGCTCCTTCATATGCAACAATCGAGGCACCGGAGAAGAAGCTGACCGGATGCTGAGAGAGATGAAGTTTTTCTTAAGCTTCCAAAGGCACTATGATCCATACGGGATCATCTCAGAAATGCGGGTGAAGAACAAGAATATCCCGTATGTTCATGAAGCTAAGCCCGAGATTGAGAAATTCGCTAATCAGACGGTGTGGGTTCCTGACACGTTGATTGAAGTGGAACAACAGGTTCCCCCTACCGTTGTGCCACCAACTTCCACACCACAAGTACCTAAGGAAAAAAGGCCTCGACAAGAATCATCTTCGCCTGTCACAGAGGTGTCGTCTGAAGAGTTCTAGTTACATACTAAGAGGCCCAAGATAGCCACAGTTCCCAACCCTACTCGTGAGAAAGAGGTCTCGCCTACCACAGTGACTAATTCTTTCATTCCACCCTTCGGGTCGAGCCTGTATAATGAAATCACCCCAGTTGTGCCAAATAAATTCACAGACTCCCCACTGGATACTCCGTTGGGAAAGACTGGGCCCAAGTTGAGTATTTTTGAGAAGTACGAGTTGATTAAGAAAAAGAATCAGACTCTTACCAGCAACACCTATGCTCAGTTTCAAAATCAAATGTCAACTGCGCAGCACAGGCTGTTGTCTTCATTTGACACAGAAAAGGGCAGGATGCACATGGCCTTCCTCCAGGCGCAGGTATCAGACCCCAAGGTAATCACAGACTACAAGAGGGCCACCTTCGAATTTCAGACGAAGGATGTGCACCCAGTAGATCAGATGGATCTGCACAAACAAACAGGAGAGATGGTATTTCACACATTGGCGCATGCTTCTGCCTCAGCGGAAAAATTGCAGGTGTCACTCAACAACGCTCAAACATAGCTCAAGCTGGAGAAGATTTCATCCTTCGCAAAAGATAATAGAATTAAAACTTTGGAGGAGCTGGTCCTCAAGATAGGCTATGATCCCTCGAACGTCGAAGTTGAAGAACAGATGACAAAGAAGAAGAATGAAGATATCGCCTCCTTGAGGAAACAGCTGAAGCTCCCTCCTACAGAAGACTCGCAGGCAAAAGAGATAACAGAGAAAGAAGGCGAGAAAGACGAAATGCTCAAACTGCTTATGGAGCAGAATGCACAGCTAAAAGAGATGGAAGTAGAGATGGAGAGATTATTAAAAGAGAAGGAACAAATGAAGCCAATGGAAGTCATTCCATTGAGTTCCATCCCAATCTTAGGAGCAAGCACAGCAGTAGTGACAGCAATCCCATCTGCAACTCCAGTGACACCACAAGAGGGGACAACCGACCTCGCCAAATCCATGGAAAAGATGAACCTGCAAGAGACAGAAATCAGCAGGCTTAAGAAGGAAGTTGAGAACCTCCAAGAACTCAAAGCTTCTTTTCATACCAGTCTCTCCAAAGAAAAGTAGGTGACTGAGCATCTCAAGAAGGAACTATAGCAGCTCCAAAAGCAAACAGTGGCAGGGAAGACTTTGGCTGAGGTCAAAGAGAACGTATGGACAGATATCACAAAGTCCATAAATGAAATCTGGCCCATGATCCAAATCATGTTTGAGAAGAATGAGTTGGTCTAGAGAAGTAAACAGACCATTGAAAAGATCAGAGTAGAATTGGGAGATAGACCAACTCAAGAAAATGAAATCATCAAATTCCTAAACTCTAAGACCAGAGAAGAGCTAGAAGAGTTGAAGATCGAGGACAGAATAGAGACCATCCTTGTGGTCAAAAGAGTTTTGACCAAAATGGGATTAATGCTTCAACTAGAAGAAAAGGTTCATACCATGGACCTAGGGGTACAAAAATTCTTCAACAAGATCGAGGCTCTTCAGAAGAAAGGTCTCCCTGGTCTGAAGGTTATTAATGATAAACTAATGACACTCCCAGATTACAAAAAGAGACTGTCTGAAGTGTCTAAGGACAATTCAAAGTTTGTTGGCATACAAAGGAGCATCACTGGCAAAGAATTCTTGGACGCTCTTCAGTTGGACATCAGCATCCAACACGAGCTTCGATACATATTCCTCACTAAGCCCACATTCACCAAATATACGGAAATGGACGAAGTGTATCGGAGACTGCTCAAAGTCACTGTGCCTAGTCATCTCAGATGGGAGGAACTCTACGATCTGCTCGATTAGAAGAAGAGTTGTCCAAGTCCAGTCACCTGTCCAGTCATATGAGGTCGTGCAAAGGATTCATCAACGGTCTACCCAGGATTTTCGCGTGCAATTGCACCAAGTCATCAAGCAGTTTTGATTAGTTAAATTAGTTAGACTAAAAATAGAATGAGCACGTCCTGATTAGTTATGACAGGAATGCTTATAATTTGAATTATAAATACTTCACCTTTTGAAGTATTGAGGGTTGTTGATCTCCACACCCTAACGTTATCAGACTGTAACATTTTTGAAGAGATCTGCCATTAATAAAGAGGCACTTTTACAGGATTCTTGCGTGTATTCACTGGTGAAGTTTATTCTCGAAGTTGAATGTTATTCTTGCTTTGTGATCATATTGTTTTCTGAAACTAATCTTTAAGAGTAATGTATGTTGCAGGATTTATCTTGGATACCCTGTTTCCGACTTTAAAGATTTTGAATGTTTATCTTCTGATGTTTTCAATTAAGAAATTCTTAACTGCTTCTTAGTTGAATTTATCTTTCTCATCTTTTCTTTTGTCCATCATTTAAGCTACTAAAAGATCCAGTGAGTATATTATCTCACCCTGTGAAAGTCTTCTTTATCGTTTCTAGTTGTATTTCATTTTTATTTAAACACAGACCCCATAGCCCAATGGATGTGTAGACTGTCTCAACCAATTTAAAAAACACTTTGACAACAAAACCTACCTATCTCTTTACCTAGCCTAACATCTAAAGTTACAAACAAAGCTAAATCATATAGAGAGATCCCTCTCTAAAGCTAGAAGGGCTAGATCCCAGCTTTAAAAGTGGTTGGATAAAGTTACCTTTGTAGATTTCTTCTCTTTCAACCTCTAGGAAATTTACCGAGTGCTAACACATTAAATCTTCTTCTTCTCTTCGATTTATAAATGGTAAATCAACTCATGAAAAATACTTAACCAAGTCTTTAAAAGATCATTTTCTGATCAAGTGGTATCAGAGTAGGTTGACGGTTGGTTGTTTTGAGTATGCATGATTACCAAGGAAAATATAAGTCATGGTGAAGGAGAGCTTGTAGAAGGGGATCCTGAGATTGGATCAAGAAAGAGGACATATCAAAGTGAGAAGATGGCATCAAAAGAAGGACTTTTTCAAAACGAAAGAGAGCTTCAAAAAGCTTTCTTTTCCATGTCGGAGATGGTAAAAGTTTTGTATAAAAAAAATTTACCATCTCCTTAAGGCGTTCATAATCATATTAAGGTAAAAGTGTTGTATGATCACAAGTTTTTAGAAAAGATCACAAATTGCCCATAAAAAAAAATGTATCATAAATTTTGCAATTACATCTAAGTATGTGGATGAAGTAATATGTGATGTGGTGCCACTAGAAACATGTGGAATGGTCTTAGGAAGCCCTTATTTATATGATCGCAAAGCAATATTCTTCAGGGAACATAATCATTATCACTTGTTTAAGAAGGGAACTGAATATGTTGTACATGCTCATCATATAAAAAAAAATCAAACTCTACTAAGGATGGAACAATTAAGAAAGGTAGAAAATGTAAGAAATATACCTATAATTGTGCCAAGTAAAGTATTTGATATTAAGCATGAACATGAGATGGTTGTAGGATGTGAGTTCAATCATACTTTTCTTCAAGATAAGTTAATTTCGTGCAAGCCTGACAAACATATTGGTTCATTTTCAGTCATATTTCTAATATTATCGTCGCTAATGTTTTCTACATGGATGGTAGTGGATTCAGTAAGATGTGAACGAGTTCAAATGGCTAACAATATGATTTCAGTTGTCATGGTTATTATGCAATTGATTGTGATGCAACAGGTGCATAGGACAAAGTTTAAAGACAAAGGACAAGTGGGGAGGCCTATCCCACACTTGATGTCTGATTAATATCCTTTTGAAGAACCAAAAGGTGTTAGTGGGGAGGAATGATCCAAAATGGATCCATAATGGGTCAAAATTCAAAGTTATCGGATTTATACAAAACCAAGGCCATCGCGTAGGGATCATCGTGTTGATTCTGGAAATATATTATTTTTCAAGAATGGGCACCATATGGAGAAGTTATCATGATTTGAAATTTTTCCCAAACATGCAAAAAAGTCAAAGTCAACAATCGACAGTCCCTACTGCTGACATAAGAAGTATGTCATCATGGAATGGAAGATGACATTAGCATGGAGATATTTACATTGTCGAAGAAGTCCTTCTCTCTTGTTAATGTGGATCTACACACATGAAGATACAAGTAAACTCCTTTCACAAGATAAAATATATCATGTGTAGATTTATTATAGATCTAATTATATAACATAAACATCTTCATTATGATAATCATATACAATCAAATAAGAGGGAAATTCACATGCATCTTATATTGATCAAATGAAAACAATTTACAACCTAAAATTTTATAGCTCGATGAAGCTCTAACCAGATTACTTGCCCAAGCTCTGTGATTAATATGTGAGCATAAACTTTCTTTCTCTTTTCCTCCCCTTTTCCTATCAAAGACCCCAATTATTTATAGGATAGTAGAGATTAGATCAAAGGGTAATTTGGATAATATCTCCATGCCTAAGATGAAAATATTCTCGAGATCTAAACACAAAGAATTTGTGGTTGAATCTCATCTCATGAAACCAATTCTAAAAGGGAGTAACAAACCCAGTCATACCCTTCATTCTTCCAGGGAGCAATTGGTCTCTCCTTGCAGGAGGAAAGGGGGAGACCAATACTTCCTAGTCATAGTATATAAATGGGAAACCAATGACCATGAAGAAACATACTATAATCTCAAGGGAAAAGTGGTATGCCTTTGTGTTTCATATTGCTGACTCTTGGATGATGCCCATCAAGTGATCAAGGGGAAAATAACTATATGATGATAGTGTTTCATCTTGGTTTCCACGGTGTCATGGAAGGGACACCTATCAACCTCTCATTGAAGGAGAGTGGAGCATGGGACCCCTTGTCAAGTCCAATATCCGTGGTAAGAAAATTAGATCAGAACAGTTGGATCTAGGAGTGGATTAATCTCCACCATAGATCTCATTTAAGAAAATTCAAGAAGACGCTGGACCGCGAAGAGTTTTAGTGTATAGGATATTGGAGAGTGCCAATTCCAAGACCCACTTCAACAAGATGTCTCTATATGTTTATTGGCACTATGAATCTCCACCATTCTATCCTTAGCATTGCTACCACATCAAATATGTGAGAGAAGCACTGGCAACCATCATATCTAAGTGTGTGATATCTTGTCCATTGATCTCGTAGACTCATAACCATGGGAATTAGCATAATTAATCATTCATTAATCATGATATTAACTTAATTAATTACGAGATTAACTTAATTAAGTATTTCGTAATCCCTGGATGGAAGGCTACCGGTTTTTAGCCTACATGGGGTCAGTAAGGAGCCAAGGCCCCAATGTCTACAATTAACTAGTGGTGACACATGTCATTATGTGAGTGGTTCCACATGTTGTGACGTGTGTGGTGCCATGTGTCATGAAAATTTGGTATATTTGGACGAAGGTCCAAGTGGTAAATGAGTGTCATCTGTTGAGTGGCATGAATTCCATGTGTCATTCCAGGTGGCATAACTAGATAACGCCACGTTCCCCAAGATGATAATTGTAATCGTATCTCAACCATCGAGAAATTTTGGAAATAGGAATTACGAAAAAGGTCAATAGGTGATGCTCAAAATATTCGAGATGGCATCAGATGATGTCATTCAACAGATAAGGAGTGGACATGTGTCATCATCCTGTTGGGTGAATTTCAGGTATAGTGATGACGTTTACACCATGTTAGTCCATGTGGGAGATCCACATGTCACGTGGTGATCATGTCATGTGTCAAGCCGAAATTGGCGTAATGGGAAGGTGGTACATGGGGAAATGAATTCCATGTGTCATAAGGTGATGGTGGCCACATATCATGCCATGGATAAGACATGTGGCAATATATGACAGGGCCATGTGTGCAAGGTGCCACCTCATCCCTGATTGGGCCTTTTCGAATATACAAATAGTAAAAAGGGTCGAGATCCCAATATCCAAGATACCAAGATCCCGTGGTCTGATCACCTGATGGAAAGGTGTTGTTATATGGTGAGAGTGGATCTCAGGAGAATGTGGGGCTCTGCATTGAGCACAAAATAGGTCGAAGACTAATGTGCCAAATGTCCGGTGGCCAGGTGGTAGGCGCCATGCTGATGCACAACCAACAACCATAACATGTAGGTAGGACACATCAGGTGACATGGATCCAAGTGGTAGTTAAGAGGTCTTTGGCCAAATAAGGCCCTAAATATTTAAAAGGACATAAATTTTGATCTAGAGCTCTATTTTTAGAAAACTTATAGTCATTGGAAATCACTTGGTGAGCAAAAGATAATGATGTCGTCAAAACGAAATTTGGATGTGGTTGAAGGAAAGAAAAAATTTAATACCCCATCCCTTAAAAGGGTACTTAGGGGGTTGGGTGTGTTACATGGTGCAAGTACCACAAATGAGACAATCATAATATGGAAGTGATGCAGGATCACCATCAAATTCAAAGAGGCCAACAGATGAGGCCAACTTTGACACCTCAACGTACCAAAATTTCAAATCAGAATTAAACAGAAGCAGGACCGATTGTTGAGATATTTTGAAAATATCATTTTTAAAAGACTTTGTTTGTAAATTTGGGTCACCGCCTAAGAATGGAAGAATGTTGTAAATTATGATACGATTGTAAGGTGTTACAGATGTAGAGTGTCAGATCTTATCTGATAATATATCATATTTATTGTAATAGGACCAAGTAGGTAATGGATAGAATGATGATGGGATAGAATTCAGATAGGATGGAGAAGAGCTCGAGAAGACACTCCTTAGATAGTTTTTATGTATTATGTTGAAAAACAAGATAGGGAGAATAGAATGGGAGGATAGAGGATGAGAAGTTAGAGTTAGAAGTTAGACATAGAGAGTCTAGAGACAGTGAAGAACTATGTTATTTATGTAAATACTTAATGAATGAATAGAACAGACAATAATTGTTCCAAAATCTTGGACAATGTTCATTTCAGTGTTTATTTGAATGAGTGATATGTTCTCTGTGTGTTTATTTCATTTTTCTTATGTATGTTGTTCATATTTGAGCATATGGACAAATAAAGTGTTAATTAAGTTTCAATTGTTTCTCTTCTAAGATCTTGAATGCAAGGAATGCATATTGTCTGCAAGGTGTTCATTGATAGAGTCTAGAATTGACTCAGGGAAGCTCATAAGAGATAACGGGAAATTTAGTTTGAGTGGTTCAAGGAGTGCATAAGGTATAAAATTGACTAAGTGTCGAAGAGATCCGGACTATCAAGTGCAAGGAGTGTGCATCATGATTTATTTTGAAGAAATTGATAAGTCCTAAGTTACGAAACTCGACATCCATCTGGATCGTATATCCAGAGGAGGATATGTGCCAGCGTATCATTCATTTTGGAGATGGAGATATCTGGGAAGAAAGGTTAGTGCAACATCAAAAGTCACCAAAGACCGAAGATCTGAGCAAATCCTGACGGTTGGGTCAAGAGGATGCGTGGCGGAAGATTAGTTACTTCATAAGAGGAGCATTTTGGAAGGAGAGATTGGTGAGAAGTGGCATGGAGTGTGAACTGCCGAACTTCCAAAGTGATGAAACAAATCTAGACCATTCATCTAGAGGGACACACATCGACAGATCTGAATCTTCGGAGGAAAGTCGCAAATAAGAAGGAAGAATTCCAAAGATATGGAATTCTAGAAGTTTGATACTCCAAAGAAAAAGGAGAACTCAACACTCAGAAATTTTGAAGGCTGGAATTCCAAAGTTGATCATCGTCGTTGATTGGTGAGTGAACAAAGGCCATTGATCTGGTCTGAGGATATTTCTCCAATTCAGATTTCGAAGGAATCAGAATCAAGTGCAGGAAAAACTCCCAAAGCCCAAAATTCTGAAGTGAGAGAGGGCGAATGTTTAAACCCACAGTTTTTAATCAGGGTCACGCAGAGGACCCTATGGGTGTTCTGAAATTCCTGAACCTATAAGCTAATTGGGAAGGTTTAGCATGAACCTATGAGCTAATTCGGCTCTCGAAGTCGATCTATCCTTGACAGGGAGGTCACGCAGCCTCGAGAGTGTAGGGGTCTGTATCAAGTGGTATCAGAGCTTGATTTTTGTTTGTAGACATAAGACAAAGGAGACATAGGAGAAAATTTGATACCATGAATTGGTGTCAAAGCATGACTTTGCTTGAATATTTTAGGAAAAGGTGAGAAGGTGAAAGAGCTATGTTTTATAACATCAAGCCAGAGAAAAGGAAATAAAAGCAATGGAATCATGCCACCTAGAAAGCGCAGAGAGAATCCAGAAATGGAAGAATAAGTGAGGTGACTCATAATCAGATTGGAAGCCATGGAAACAACAAAGAGGAGAGCACCAGATGCCAGTGACATAATTGAACCTGAAAGTGAAGAGGTAGAAGAAGAAGGATATGCAGAAGGAGAACCTG
Organism: Picea sitchensis; assembly: GCA_010110895.2. Classification (NCBI taxonomy): domain Eukaryota; kingdom Viridiplantae; phylum Streptophyta; class Pinopsida; order Pinales; family Pinaceae; genus Picea; species Picea sitchensis. The sequence goes on from SNQJ01S0031392.1 coordinate 49,193, forward strand.
CAAAAGAACGACTATTAAGAGTTGTTACGAGAATAGGAGCCAGAGAAAAAATAGAAGTCCCAATGTATGAAGGAAATCTGGAAGTTGAAGAATTGTTAGATTGGGTACGTGCTATAGATAAATACTTTGATTATGAAGAAATTGAAGAAGAGGAGAAAGTGAAGCATGTGATAACAAGGTTGAAAGGTCATGCATCATTGTGGTCGGATGAACTACAAGCTGATTGCAGATGCAAAGGTAAACAAAAAATCAAAAGTTGGGACAGGATGGTAGTTAAGTTGAAAGTGAAATTTATCCCTAAATACTATCAGATAAATATGTTCAGAAAGTTAGAAAACCTGAGACAAAAAATCTTATCAGTGAAAGAGTACACTGAAGAATTTTATAAACTGAATATCAGGGCTGGACAAAAGGAAAATGACGATGAAAAAAAAGCCAGGTACATAAATGGGTTGTGATACGAGATACAAGAGGAGATCAACATGATGTCTATTGACACAATCGAGGATGCTTACCAATTATCCTTGAAAGATGAATAGAAGTTGGCCAGAAAACAAAGCCAGCAAAATAGGGGAGGAAATTCAAGAAGAGGCAATGGAACCACTCGAGAGAAGTTCCAGAAGCCAAAGCAAGAGGCTGGAAAGCATCATAATCACCCTGAGAAAGGGGGAAGTTCTAAAGAAGGAAAGCACAGAGGAAGAAACTATTTTCCTTGAGTTAGAGGAAGAGGCAGAGAAGGTGAATTCATATGTTATGCCGGTGGAAAGATAGGGAACATGTCTTGGGAATTCAACAAGAGAAAGAAAGAATGAGGATGAGAAGCAGACATAAGCTCAGAAGGATGTGGAAGAAGAAGAAGCAGAAGAAGGAAAGAACCTTCTGATGAGGAAAGTTCTTCTAAAGTAGAGAAGGAGGCAAAAGAACCAGTTCAATGAACAAATTTTTTCAGGACTTCTTGCAAGACAAAGGACAAATTTTACAAGATGATCATAGATAGTGGGAGCACTGCTAATCTAGTATCCACAGAGATGGCAAAGAAACTAGAGCTCGAGACAAATGCACACCCAAACCCATACAATTTATCGTGGTTACAGAAAAGACATCAAGTAATGGTAAGTCAACAATGCAAAGTTGAATGTAAAATAGGAGGTTATAGGGATGATATTTTATGTGATGCAATTCCTATGGATGTTTGTCATATTTTGTTGGGGATACCATGGAAATTTGATACAAATGTCATTCATGACGGGAGAAAAAATACTTACACCCTACAGAATAATGGTAGAACACGCATGTTTCTGCCAATAGAAGACAAGGAGACAAATAAGGAGGCTAGTTCAAGTATACTTTTAATGAGTGGGAAAGAACTCTTGAATGAGGTCAAGAAGGAACAAGAAATGCAATTTTTTGTAGTTAGGAAGCCAAGGGTTGTCCTTACAAATACTTATATGGATGAATTACCTAAAGAAATCCAGGAATTGTTCGAGAATTGTGCTAACATAGTAGTGGATGAGTTGTCACACTCATTTCCACCCATTAGGAGTATCAGTGATCAAATTGACCTTATTACAGGAGCCATTTTACCAAACAAAGTAGCATATAGGTTGGCACCTCAAGAGAATGAGGAAGTAAAGAATCAAGTCTAGGAGTTGTTGGATAAATGTTTAGTTAGGGAAAGTCTAAGCTCATGCACAATACCAACTGTGTTGAGTGAAAAGAAGAATGGAGGATGGATAATGTGTATACATTCTAGGGACATCAACAAGATCACTATTATAGAAAGATTTTCCGCACCCTATGCAATCTTTCACAGAGGGATTTTTTCTATTTCCCTATGCATACTTTTCATCCTTGTTTGCAAATCCAAGAGATAAAAATACATTTTGTCCACATGTATGCACCTTGCCTACTATACAACATGAATATACTCAGGTTGCACCACTACACCCCGTGTACATCAGGAAATGTGCCCAAAATTTAAAAATGGTGTTAGGTTTCCATGTCATGACATGAGATCAATGATCCTTGACCTTCCATATACTGGAAACATTCTGAATCGACCCTTCAATTCCATTTGAAGGCTATAAATGGGCCAATTCCGAGCTATGGAAAAGGAGGAGAAAGAATTCAACTTTGAGAGAAAAGTTACTCTGGAGGAATTATTCACTTCACATTGAGTTTCCATCCCTTTATCCTTTAAGTCTGAACACAATGTTCATCCCCCAAGCTCTTCCCTTATTGATTGAGAACTGCATTGTCTCTCTTCTATGAGCTTTCCTTTGGTGGAGGATTGAAGTGGTGGAGGCCCAGCTGGAATGAACTTAGTTTCTCAGTTCCGAACCGTGCTGACATAGAAGTCTGTAACTTTTTCACTTCTGCTAATCATATATTAATAGAAATATTCTTTTCCTGTCCAATTGATATCTTGAAAATATTTGAATTATTATTCCATGGGCGTATTTGTTATGTATATTAATGGATTATGTTGTTGAATGTACTAACATCATATATTATCACCATATGCTTAATTTGCTTGGTTGTTGAGGACTAGTTGCAGGTATATTCCTTTGGGTCAAGTGCTCAATGGTGGACTTCATCGAACGTCTGGATGAGGTAATCCTTTTCTCTTCTCTTGGTAGCACATTTTTTTACATAGCATAATTGAGAATAGAGTTGATTTCTGCAATCATTTTCTTCTGTTGTGGTTTTCCCCTAGCCATTGAGAGATTTTCCTCATAGCAATCACCATCAGGTATAGATTCCCTTTGCAAGAATGGATGATTTGATGGATTGTTTGAGTGGATCAAGCTATTTTTCAAAAATAGACTTGAAGAGTGGATATCATCAGATAAGAATGAGAGAGGGAGATGAATGGAAGAAAACATTCAAGACAAATGAAGGTTTTTTTGAATGGTTGGTCATGCCATTTGGGTTGACAAATGCCCCAAGCACATTTATGAGGTTGATGAATGAAGTGTTGAAAGACTTCATAGAAACATTTTTCTGATGAAAATAATTTACAACTTACAATTTTATAGCCCGATGAATCTCTAACCAGATCACTTAGCTAAGCTCTATGATTAATCTGCGAGCATAAACTTGCTTTCTCATTTCCTCTCCTTTTCCCATGAGAGAACCCCATTATTTATAGGATAGTAGAGATAATATGAAAGGGCAATTTGGATCATATCTCCATTCCCAAGATGAAAATATTCTCGAGATCTAACCACAAAGAATCTGTGGTTGAATCTCATCTCATGAAACCAATTCTAAAAAGCGAGTAACAGACCCAGTTGTACCCTACATTCTTCCAGGGAGAAACTGATCGCTCCTTGTAGGAGGAAACGGGGCGACCAAGACTTCTTGGTCATAGGCTATAAATGGGAAACCAACGACCATGCAAAAAAGTACGGTAATATCAAGGAAAAAGTGGTATGTCTTTGTGTTTCATATTGCTGACTCTTGTATGATGCCCATCAATTGATCAGGTGGAAAATAACTATATGATAATAGTTTTCCATCTTGGTTGCAACTGTGTCATGGAAGGGACACCTATCAACCTCGCGTTGAAGGAGAATGGAGCATGGGACCCCTTGTCAAGTCTAAGATCCATGGTAAGCATAGTTGATCGGAACCGTTAGATCTAGGAGTGAATTAATCTCCACCATAGATCTCAGTTAAGAAAATCCAAGCAGACTCTGAACTGTGAGAAGTTTTAGTGTAGAGGATATTGGAGAGTGCCAAGTCCAAGACCCACTTTGAAGAGAAGTCTCTATCTGTTGACTGGCGCTATGAATCTCCACCATCCTATCGTTAACATCGCTACCACATCAGATATGTGAGAGAAGAACTGACTACCATCATATCTAACTGTGTGAGATCTTGTCCATTGATCTCATAGACCCATAACCACAGGAGTTAACATATTTAATCATTCATTAATCATGATATTACCTTAATTAATTACAATATTAACTTAATTAAGTATCTCATAATCCCCGTATGGAAGACTATAGGGTTTTTAGCATACAAGGGTTTGGTAAGGAGCCAAGGCCCCAATGTCCGCGATTAACCGATGGTGCCACATGTCATTACATGAGTGGTTCCACATGTTGTGACGTGTATGTCATGAATATTTGGTATATTTGGACGAAGGTAAAAGTTGGAAATGAGTGCCATGTGTCGAGTGTAATGAATTCCATGTGTCATTCTAGGTGGCATAACCAGATTGGGACACGTTCCCCAAGATGCTAATTGTAATTGTATCTTGAACAATGGGAAATTTTGGAAATAGGCATTACGAAAAAGGTCGATAGGTGATGCCCAAAAGATTCAAGATGACATCAGATGATGTCATTCAACAGATAAGGAGTGTACATGTGTCATCATACTATTGGGTAAAATTTAGGTACAGTGATGATGTTTACACCATGTCATTCCATGTGGGAGATCCACATGTCACGTGGTGATCATGTCATGTGTCAAGCTGAAATTGGTGTAATGGGAAGGTGGTCCATGGGGAAACAAGTTCCATGTGTCATAATGTGATGGTGGCCACATATCATTCCATGGATACGACATGTGGCAATATATGATAGGGCCATGTGTGCAAGGTGCCAACTCATCCTTGTTAAGAACCAAATATCAATATAGCATAGAAAAACCTTAGAAAAAGTACTCAACGCCTTGAAAAAGAGATAATTTCAGATAATAAGCCTCTTCAAGGGGGAAACCTCCTTTTACCCCACTTAAATGTTCAAGTACAAGATG
>SNQJ01S0031392.1:60710-74064 GCA_010110895.2 Picea sitchensis
CATCTCTTCTCCCTTATCACATTCATCCATATCATTTTTCAGAAAAAAAATTGACCTCGCATGCCCCTTTTCATTTCACCCATCCTCATGGCCCATACCTATAGCCAAGACTTGGAAGCTCACTTCAACACCTTTCAATCTAGTCTCATTAAGACCCAACAAGAAGTGAAACAACTTAGTGCCAATGTTGTCGCCATCAATACAACCATGTAGTCCTCAATGGAGGAAATCAATCAAGACCTCACCACCCATATTGAATCTATCTTTTTGGCACTCTGCACCAAACTGCATATCCCTACAGATAACCCTTCCTCTTCCTCACCTCCACATACTGAAGGTGGCCATTCATCTCATTCCCATATCTTTCAGAACCATCACTTTCAACGTGACCTACGCCTTTTGTGGGTGGATGTGACCAAATTTGATGGCTCAAACCCCACTGGTTGGGTAACCCAAATGGAACATTATTTCTATTTATACGAAATTACAGATGACTTGGCCAAACTCCGGTATGGTGTTCTTAATCTAGATCACGAACGTTGGCAATGGTGGAAATGGATAAAAACTTCTTGTCAAGGGTATATTTCTTGGACACACTTTATGGCATAGCTTTATGAATGATTTTACACTAACACCAACCATTTGGGCCGTTTGACAAAGTTGAAACAATCAGGAATAGTGGAAGACTTTATAGCTGCCTTTGAGTGCCTGGATTTTCGGACAGAGGGCATTTCTGATGCCTTTTTCCGAGAATGTTTTATCAGTGGCCTCAAGGATGATATTTGGGCCCATGTCATCATGGCTCAGCCTCAGACTTGGGTGGAGGCTACTAAAAGAGATAAAGAAGCACAACAGGTTGTATATTCTCAAAACCGGAAACCCTCCTTTATCCCTCACCCTAAACCAGTAAATCCCACTACTCCCTCTGCTCCACTAAAGATCCAAAAATTGACCAGGGATGAAATGGATGAATTCCAATTCAAAGGCCTTTGTTATAATTGTGATGAAAGATATTTCCTAGGCCACAAGTGTAAGGAAAAAAATTTGTTTATGGCCATCTGCGAGGATATTTCGAAAGAGGATATTGATACTCCCCTTTTGTCTAAGTCACCTGAAACCCCCGACATAACCCCTCCCTCAGACCCTCCTGAAGTAGAACCAGTAATTTCCCTCAATGTTCTCACTAGCTTCTTCGCTCCCCAAACCCTCAAGCTAATCGGTTACATCAAGCATCGGAAGGTCATCATTATGGTTGATAATGGAAGCACCCATAATTTTATTCATTGCCACATTGCCCAAGAAACTCATTGCTACATCCATGTCGTCAATAATTTCCAAATCATGATTGCCAATGGTGGCTCCATGAAATGTGGAGGGCTTTGTGAAAATGTGTGTCTCCAAATTGGTGATTACCACCTGAAATCTCATATGTTTGCTATCGACATGGGCAGTTGTGACATTGTGTTGGGTGCAGACTCACTAAGAAATTTGGGTCCCATTCTCATTGATTTTAAGGAATTAACCATGCAATTTGACTAGGAGGGCCACCAATATAAGTTCCAAGGCATCATCGTCAGTTCACCTGAGATCATTAGTTCCCATCGCATGGAAACACTGCTCAAAAATGGTCATTATGGTGTTATTTCTCAACTCCATGCCATACAAGCAACAGAACCACCCTCGGTGCCGCAAGACCTCCAATCCATCCTTTTTAAACATCAAGTGGTCTTTTCCAATCCCCAAGAACTCCCTCCTTCATGTGGTGTTCATGATCATTCCATTCCCCTTGTACCCGAAAGCCTTCCTCCCAATATCCGTCCGTATCGTCACCCATTTTCCCAAAAAAATGAAATTGAGAAAATGGTCATGGAACTCCTTAATGCACATGTTATCCACCCTAGTACGAGCCCCTACTCTTCTCCTATGGTCATGGTCTTGAAGAAAGAAGGTTCTTGTCAAATGTGTCCTGACTTCCATGCCCTCAGCAAACTTACCATTAAAGACAAATTTCCCATTCCTGTCACTGATGACCTCTTGGATGAACTGAGTGGTGCCCAATTCTTTACTAAACTTTATCTTCATTCGAGCTACCACCAGATACGTATGAAAGAGGTAGGCATTCCCAAAACTGCCTTTAGAACTCATGAGGGCCACTATGAGTTTTTGGCCATGCCCTTTGGCTTGTGTAATGCCCCCTCCACCTTCCAAAGCCTCATGAATCATGTATTCCATCCTTTTATCTGTAATTTTGTCTTAGTTTTCTTTGATGATATCCTCATCTATAGCAAGACCTGGACATAACATATTGTTCATGTGGATCGATTTCTCCATCTACTCTCTCAGCACCAACTTTTCCTCAAACATTCTAAATGTTCTTTTGGCTCCTCAGAAGTAGAGTACTTGGGTCATCTAGTTGGCAAGGACGACGTCAGGGTGGATCCTAAAAAGATTGAAGTTATGCAAGACTGGACTCACCCAAAGAATCTCAAAAGCTTGCGTGGATTTCTGGGATTAACAAGTTATTATCACAAGTTTGTTAACAATTATGGAAATATTGCAGCACCTCTCACTGCTCTCCTAAAAAAGAACTCTTTCACTTGGACTCCAACTACTGCTCAAGATTTTCAAACCTTGAAGATGGCCATGTGTACCACTCCAGTCCTGGACCTTCCTGATTTTACAAAGACCTTTGTCTTGGAATGTGAAGCTTCAGGGAAATGAATTGGTGTTGTCCTTATGCAAGAGGGTCAACCTTTGGCCTTTACCAGCAAGAAACTATATGAACGAAATCTAGGCAAATCTATCTATGAAAATGAAATGTTGGCTATTCTGCATGTCGTTAATTTGTAGTACCATTATCTATTGGGGCAACACTTCCAAATTAAGACAGACCATCAAAGCCTCAATTGTTTTTTGGAACAACGCATTTGCTCCCCGGAGCAACAAAAATGGGTAACTAAGCTATTTGGCTATGATTATGAGATCATTTACAAGAAAGGAAAATAAAATGTGGTTGCAGATTCACTTTCCCACAAATATGAAGATGAAGGATCCCTTTTTTCTCTTTCTTTCATTGTACCATATTGGCTCCAAGTTGTTCTCCAGGAATGGCTACAAGATACCAAAAGTTCACAGCTAATCCAATAATTGCAGTCTAGTGCTCCATCTCCCCTAGGGTACTCTTGGCTCCATGATGAACTTCGATACAAAGGCCATTTGTATTTAAGTAAACAATCAAATATTAAATCCACGGTACTTTCTAAGCTTCATGCTACACCGACAACAGGGCACTCTGGGTTCACCAAAACCTATGACAGGGTCAAACGTTCTTTTTTCTGGGATGGTATGAAACAGTACATTCATAATTTTATCGCCGAATGTGATGTGTGGCAACACAACAAGGGATAAACATTCAAATATCCAGGCACACTACAACCTCTCCCGATTCCACTTTCTATTTGGAAGGACATCTCTATGGATTTTATTACAGGCTTACCCAAATCGGGAAATAAATCAGTCATCATGGTGGTTGTTGATCACCTTTCCAAGTATGCTCATTTTTGTGCTCTTCAACACCCATTTACAGCATCCACGGTGGCCCAAATTTTCATGGATTAGGTCTTCAATATTCATGGCATTCCACACTCTATTGTTTCTGATCGCGACCCAACTTTCAAAAGAAATTTTTGGCAAGAAATGTTCAAGCTACAAGGAACCCAATTGCATCTTAGTACAGTTTATCATCCCTAGAATGATGGTCAAACAGAAGTTGTCAACAAGTGTTTGGAAACATATTTGAGGTGTTTTGCCTTGGAAAAGAAAAATTAGTGGGCTCAATGGTTGACCCTAGCTGAATGGTGGTACAATACTTCATACCATACAACTACACGCATGACTCCTTTTGAAGCAGTATATGGATAGAAGCCACCTTTAGTTCTCTCATACTCACGTGGTGTCTTGAAGGTCCAGGTGGTTGACAAAACACTTACAGTTCAAGAGGCTATTCTCTGTACCCTCAAAGAGAATTTGGTCATGGCACAAAATTGCATGAAGCAACAAGCATATCAAGGTCTCTCTAAACCTCAATTTGAAGAAGGGGATAAGGTGTTTCTTCACCTGCAACCTTACAAGAAAAATTCCCTCAAGGCCGAGCATTGTCAGAAGTTAGTGCCCAAATCTTATGGTCCTTATACAGTTCTCAAGCATGTGGGATAGGTGGCCTATTAGTTATCTTTTCCCAGTCATTCGAAGCTACATCATGTTTTTCATGTTTCCTTCTTAAAGAAGGTGATCAGAACTAAGTGCCAAATTCAAACCAACCTTCCTGAGTTAGCCGAAGAAGGATCCATTTGGCTACATCCACAAGCAGTTTTGGACCAGCGTGAGTGTCTCCTACTTCAGAGAACCATCAAGGAAGTGTTAATCCAGTGGAAAGATGCAACTCCAATAGATGCCACTTGCGAACCAACTACCATTCTGCAGTAATTTCCACATCTCAAGCCTTGAGGACAAGGTTGTTTTTAAGGGGGAGGACATGTTAGGGTCCTAACCTGCACATAGGTAGAACAATATATTCGGATGTAATAAAGGTCAATATTAATAAGGCCTTGCAATAAAATAGAATAAGTCGAATGTAAGAAGACTTAATATAAGCTTTCGCTTCTAGAAGGATCTTCCTCTAAATGTTTCTTTTGATAGACATATTTAGTATAAACAGGATTCGAGGGTATGAGAAACCTAGCTTGGAGATTATTGTAATAGATCTATGCTCAACTAGAGGTTTCCCCCTTGAAGAGTCTCATGAACATTTCTCTCAGAATCAAAGTGTTATTTTTGTTGTTATTTCTTATATCATTTCAGTGTTATTGTTGTGATTATTCTGGTTATATTGTTGTTATTCTGCCATTTCTAGCATTTTATTTATGTTCTGCATACTTTTTATATCTGGTATATTACACATAGTAGTGAATGAGTTGTCACACTCATTTCCACCCATTAGGAGTATCAGCCATCACATTGACCTTATTCTAGGAGCCATTTTACCAAACAAAGTAGCATATAGGTTGACACCTCGAGAGAATTAAGAAGTCAAGAATCAAGTCACAGAGTTCTTGGATAAATTTTTAGTCAGGAAAAGTCTAAGCCCATGTGCAATACCAACTGTGTTGAGTCAAAACAAGGATGGAGCATGGAGAATGTGTACAGATTCTAGGGACATCAACAAGATCACTATTATAGCAATATTTGCCTCACCCTATGCAATCTTTCACAGAGGGCCTTTTTCCATTTCCCTATGCAGAATTTCCATCCCTATTTGCAAATCCCAGAGCTAAAAATATATTTTTTTGACATATACACACCTTGCCTACTATACAATATGTGTATATGTGGGTTGCACCACTACAACCCGCATACATCAGGAAATGTTTCCATAATTGAAAAATGGTGTCGGTTTTCCATATCACAATAGGAGATCAATGATCCTTAGCCTTCGATATACTAGAAACATTCTGAATCATCCCTTCCGTTCCATTTGAAGGCTATAAATGGGCCAATTCCGAGCTATGGAAAAGGAGGAGAAATAATTCAATTTTGAGAGAAAAGTTACTCTAGAGGAATTATTCACTTCACATTGAGTCTGCATCCCTTTATCCTTTAAGTCTGAACACAGTTTTCATCCCCCAAGCTCTTCCCTTATTGATTGAGAACTTCATTGTCTCTCTTCTATGAGCTTGCCTTTGGTGGAGGATTGATGTGGTGGAGGCCCAACTGGAAGGAACTTGGTTTCTCAGTTCTGAACCATGCCGACATAGAAGTCTATAACTTTTTCACTTATGTTGATCATATATTAATAGAAATACTATTTTCCCATCCAATTGTTATCTTGCAAATATTTGAATTATTATTCCATGGGTGTATTTGTTATGTATATTAATGGATTATGTTATTGAATGTTCTAACACCATATATTATCACCATATGCGTGCTTTGCTTGGTTGTTGAGGACTAGTTGTAGGTATATTTCTTTGGGTCAAGTTCTCAATAGTGGACTTCATCGAACATCTGGACGAGGTAGGCCTTTTCTCTTGTCTTGGTAGTACATTTGTTTACATAGCATACTTGAGAATAGAGTTGATTTCTGCAGTCATTTCCTTCTGTTGTGGTTTTCCCCTAGCCATTGAGAGATTTTCCTCATAACAATCACCACCAAGTATAGATTCCCTTTGCCAAGAATGGATGATTTGATGGATTGTTTGAGTGGAGCAAGCTATTTTTCAAAAATATACTTTAAGAGTGGATATCATCAGATAAGAATGAGAGAAGGAGATGAATGGAAGACAACATTCAAGACAAATGAAGGTTTGTTTGAATGGTCGATCATGCCATTTGGGTTGACAAATGCCCCAAGCACATTTATGAGATTGATGAATGAAGTGTTGAAATAATTCATAGAATTTTTTTTGATTGTATATCTGGATGATATACTAATCTTCAGTAAGACAGAGGAAGAACATTTAAAACACTTTACATCAGTGATGAGGATGTTGCAGTAAGAAAAGTTGCTGATAAATTTGAAGAAAAGTTCTTTCATGAGGAAAAAACTCATATACTTGGGTTTTGTGATATCTTCAAATGAATTGAAGATGGATCCATAGAAGGTGAGAGAAATCAAAGAATGGCCATCACCAAGAAGCATATTTGAAGTGAGAATGTTTCATGGGTTAACAAGTTTTTATAGGAAATTTATCAGAAATTTCAGTGGTATATGTACACCCATACTGGATATTGTGAAAAAGAAACACAAGTCTTTCAATTGTACATAGGAGGCTGAGAAAATATTCTGAGTGTTGAAGGAGAAGATCAAAGGACAACCAATTCTGGTCTTGCTAGATTTTAGGAAAACATTTCAGGTAAGATGCGATGCAAGTGGAGTAGCTATTGGAGAATTCTTGAGTCAAGATAATAAGTCGGTTGCTTATTTCAGTGAGAAACTAAATGAAACCAAGAAAAAGTATTCCACATATGAAAATGAGTTTTATGCATTGATTCAAGCCTTGAAGAAGTGGAGGCACTATATAATTCCAAAGGAGTTTGTCTTGTATAGTGATAATCAAGATTTACAATTTATTACTAGGCAAGAAAAGTTGAATCAAAGGCATACTAAGTGAGTAGAATTCATGCAAAATTTTACTTTTTTCATTAAACATTGGAAGTGATAACAAATTTGCAAATTCTTTGAGCAAGAAGAGTTTGATTGTACAGGAATTCCAAGTGAATACCTTAGGGTTTGAACACCTTAAGGAGATGTACCAAGAAGATCCAAATTTTAAGGAGGCTTATGAGGTATGTGAGAATCCTTTGTTGGAGGATAGAAGCCCATGGACAAAATATTTAATCCAGGATGAATTATTGTTCAAAGGAAGCCAATTGTGCATACCAAGATGCTCGATGAGAGATAATCTACTAAAAAAAAAGCATAGTGGAGGTCTAACTGGACATTTCAACCACGAAAAACCATTTGCATAGTTGAACAGTTCGTACTATTGGCCAGGTATGAAGGCAGACCTGAAGAAATTTGTGAAAAAATGAAGAAATGATCAGTATGCAAAAGAGAGACACCAGGACACTGGTTTGTATCATCCATTGCCTATTCCAGAAAGGCCTTGGGATGCAATTAGTATGGATTTTGTATTGGGATTACCTAGAACCCATAAGGGAAGTGATTCCATATTTGTTGTGGTATAAATATTTTCCAAGATGGCACATTTCATACCATGTTAGAAAAAAAGAGATGCTACACACATAGCTAATTTGTTTTTCAGGGAAGTTGTGAGACTACATGGGTTTCCCAGAATCATAGTCTCAGACAGAAACGCAAAGTTTGTAGGTCACTTTTGGAGGACCCTATGGAAGAGGCTGGGGACAAAATTTTCCTTCAGTTCAACATATCACCCTTAGATAGATGGACAAACTAAAGTGGTGAACAAAAGTTTGGGAAATTTATTGAGGAGTTTAGTCATTGAGAAGGGTTGTCAGTGGGATCCGATTCTGGCACAAGAAATATTTTCATTTAATAATTCGATAAACAGGAGCATTGGGAAAATTCCATTCAAAATAGTGTATGGAATACATCTAATAGGGATTACAGAATTGAGATATCTGAATCAAGATGAGTTCAGGAGTGTTGGAGAAGAATATTTTTCTACAGAGATGCAAAGACTCCATGATCAAGTCAGAGAGAAGCTACAGAACAATAATCAAAATTATAATAACATAGTTGATCAGAAAAGGAGAGAAGTTCAATTTGAAGTTGGAGATGAAGTTTTATCTCATTTGAGAAAGAAAAGGTTCCCAAGGGGAACACATAACAAGTTGAACATGAATAAGATAAGACCATGCAGGATCCTCAGAAAATTTACAGCCAATGGTTATGAGATTGAGTTTCCAGACAACGTTGGGATATCATTGATATTCAATGTTGCAGACCTGTATCCTTACAAGAGAGACGATGCAAGAGAAATAGAAGACCAGGAAGAGATTCAATGGGAAAAACAGATGCTCATGGCAGAAAAACCTCAGATGGAAAAATCTTAGAACAAAGAGTTGGAAAGAAAACCAGGAGAAAGATGTATCCTGAATATTTGGTGAAGTGGAAAGATCACACAGTGGAAGACTTGAGTTGGGTCACTGAACCTGACATTTTGAATCATGGAAAAACAGTGCAGGAGATGATGGACAAGAGTCCATGAATATTTTAGCCAGAGGAGTATGATGTAGGAGAATTTACATCAAAGTCAAAGAGGTTGAGAGAGGATGCAAAATTTGACACCTCAGCATACCAAAATTTCAAATTGGCATTAAACAGAAGGAGGAGCGGTTGTTGAGATATTTTGAAAATATCATTTTTAAAGGATTTTGTTTGTAAAGTTGGGTCACCACCTAAGAATGGATGAATGTTGTAAATTCTGATACGACTATAAGGTGTTATAGATGTAGAGTGTCAATTCTTATCTGATAATAACACATATTTATTGTAATAGTACCAAGTAGGTAACTGCTAGAATGATGATGAGATACAATTCAGATAGTACGGATAAGAGTTCGAGAAGCCACTCCTTAGATAGGTTTTTTGTATTGTGTTCAAAAATAGGATATGGAGAATAGAATGGGTGGATAGAGGATGAGAAGTTAGAGGTAGCAGTTAGCCATAGAGAGTCTAGAGACAATGAAGAATTGTGTTATTTATGTAAATACTTCATGAATGAACATAACAGACATAAATTGTTCCAAAAGATTGGACAATGTTCATTTCAATGTGTATTTGAATGAGTGATATGTTCTCTGTGTGTTTATTTCATTTTTCTTATGTATGTTGTTCATAGTTTAGCATATGGACATATGAAGTGTTAATTAAGTTTCAATTGTTTCTCTTCTAAGAGATCGAATGCAAGGACTAAATATTGTCCACAAGGTGTGTGTTGACAGAGTCTATAATTGACTCAGAGAAGATCAGGAGAGATAATAGGAAATTTAGTCTGAGTGGTGCAAGGAGTGTAGAAGGCCTAAAATCGACTAAGTGTCGAAGAGATTAGGACTGTGAAGTGCAAGGAATGCACAACATGATTTCTTTTGAAGAAATTGCTAAGTTCGAAGTTACGAAACTCGACGTCCATTTGGACTATAGATCCAGAGGAGGATACGTGTCAGTGTATTGTTCATTTCAAAGAAGGACCTATCCGGGAAGAAGGATTAGTGCAACATCAAAATTCACCAAAGTCCGAAGAGCGGAGAGAATACTGACCATTGGGTCAAGAGGACGCATGGCGGAAGATTAGTTACTTTGGAAGAGGATCATTTCAGAAGGAGAGCTTGGTGAGAAGTGGCGTGGAGTGTGAACTGCTGAAGTTCTAAAGTGTTGAAACAGATCTAGACCGTTTGTCTCGAGGGATACACGTCGACAGATCTGAATCTTCGGAGGAAAGGCACTCCAAAGGAAAGTCGCAAAGAGGAAGGAAGAATACCACAGATCTTGAAATATGAAAGTTTGATACTCCAGAGCAAAAGGATAACTCAACACTCGAAACTTTCGAAGGACAAAATTCCGAAGTTGATCATTTCCATTGATTGGTGAGTGAAACTAGGTCGTTAATCTGGTCCAAGGACATTTCACCGATTTGGAGTTCGAAGGAATTAAAATCAAGTGCAGCGAAAACTCCCGAAGCCTGAAATTCCAAAGTGAAGGAGGGCAGAAGTTTAAGCCCACAGTTTCCAATGAGGGTCATGCGGAGGACCCTACGGGTGTTCTAAAATTCCCGAAAAGGAGATTCCGCGCCCGAAGTTTATGACATTGACCTATGGTTATAATTGTGAAGGTTCATCATGAACCTATGAACTAATTCATTTCCCGAAGTCAATCGATCCTTGACCGGGTGGTGTGCAGCCCTAGGAGTGTAGGGGGTGTGCATAAGGAAGAATGTTAAAAACTAAAATCATTGAATGCAAAAGAAGGCCAAACTGACCAACCTACTAAATCCAAAACTATTGTCATGAGAGAAAATTCCATTCTTGGGATATACAAGGACCCTGTATAGAAGAAAATATACATGTATTAAGAAATAATGAAATGAATTGATTCAATAAATAAATAAATAAATCACATATAAACCATTTCAAAAAATTACAGAGGAATCCTTGATGTTATGACAATGATGACCATTAGGTTTTGTGATTAATGTAGTGTTGATTCGCATATCTGTAATAAGGTCAACAACCTACATATAAACCATTAGAAGTTGTTATTATAATTTAGCTATTGGGAATACTTGAAACACAAAGTAATAAATTGATTTGATAAAAAATCAAAATGAACTTAGTGATTATGTTGGTTTGTGCAACATATATGTTGGATGTTGATAATGCGATGCTCACATTTATAGTGGGGGTCTCCACATGAAAATTGTGGGTTGACAGAGATGGAGATAAAAAAATTAGGGATAATTTTGAGAATGAAAATTTATATTAAAATTTAGAAACATGGGTTAACCTTACTAGTCCTTAATATGAAAAATGTAAAATGTTTAGCGATAGTTTTGTAAAAATATTCAAATTTCTAAGGAATTTATATAGTTTCTATAAAAGTTTGGCGATTTTAAAAGTAAAATAATTTTATTCTATGGAATTTGGGTGAACAGTTTTTAGAAAAAATGGAAATTGGAAAATCGTTTTTTGGGAAAAACTATGGAAAATTATCCCCTAAATTCATCTATGTCTAAAAAACACATGTTTAAAACCTAGATATTATCCTTGGATATATTTTAGGAAAAAATAAATATGAACATTACAACTTAACTAGTTATAGAGCCCCCAAAAGTAGTACATATCAATGTACCTACCTTGCTCAAATATTCATTGTTGGAAATATGAGGTGAAAGACCATATAAAATATGGCCACAAAATGTGCAATGATGTGAATAAAAGGCATTCTTTCCACTAGATGATTTTTTTCCCCCATTGCTTGGTCTGTGCCACCACAAGATGAATAATTTTATCTATTGCTAGATGATGTTCTTGCCCCACCACTAGATGGTGGTCTTGGCTTTTGAATACCATCAACAAAGGTGCCATGATGCACCATTTTCTTTGTCAATTATAACAAAGCTTCCCATGTTTCCAGAAGCAAACAAGCTTCAATAGAATTTGTAGCCCAAGTAAAATCTTAAGCAGTCAAGGGATTAGGAAATTTTGATCTACACCCCTTACATTAGGTCAATGTTGTGGCATCTTAAGACTAACCCTTGAGATCATTAAGTGTTGAAAATATTTACCATGTTTTCCTAACACAAACTTTTCATATACTCTTGTAAAAAATCCATGGCATTCCCCTATTATTATGTGTTGGCTCATCAAAAACCATGTACCACCTATAGATCCACTTATCAATAATTGTTGGTTAAGTGCAACGCTCAATAGAAATATGAACTTTGTTAGTGTTTCGATATTTACCCATAGAAAAATATGCATATATATTTACAAATATTTAATTTATTTTATATTCCAATTGCTTTTGCTTTTGCACTCTATATGATGTTATATTTTAAAGAACCACTTTTTCTCAGGTATTTTTTAACAAATAATTCCATATAAGATTTCAACAAGTGAGCACCTATGTGGGCCTCCAACCCTAAAAAAAACTATTGAAATTCCTGAAGTTGGGAGTCTCCAATACTATCCTGGCATTTGCTTGAACATCTAGAAATTTGGGGGTTTTATTTAGACATTTAAGCTTTGCATTAAGGTTTATGTATTTTTTAACACATAATTCCATGTAAGATTTCAACAAGTGACAAGTGAGCACCTATGTGGGCCTCCAAACCTAAAAAAAACTACTCAAATGCCTCAAGTTGGGAGTCTCCAATACTCTCTTGGCATTTGCTTAAAAATCTAAAAAATGAAGGGTTTTATTTAGACATTTAAGCTTTGCATTAAAGTTTATGTTTGGATTTTCCATTACCTTTGCATTTGCTTACATCTAAAAATTGAGGGGTTTTATTTCGACATTTAAAGTTTATATTAAGGTTTATGTTTAAATTTTCCATTACCTTTTCAAAACTAAGATACATCATTAAAATAATATTTTTTTCTAAAAATTAAATAGAATAAATATTTAAACATTTAAGCTTTACATTAAAGTTTACGTTTAGATTTTCCATTACCTTTTCAAAACTACAATACATCACTAAAATAATATTTTTTTATAAAAATTAAATACAATAGGTAGTTAGGAAAAAAGCCTTTTTAAAACTGCAATACATCAATAAAATAATATTTTTTTTTATGAAAATTAAATGCAATAAGTAGTTAGGAAAATGACTCTTAATTAAAACCCACTACCAAATTAAAAGCCACTACCAAATATTCCCATAAATCCAAACAAAGACAAAGTGAATAAGGATGTTAGTGTATTTTTTTTTTCACAATTTGGTTGTCCGTAAGTTATTATGGTTGTTATTATGGTTGGATTTGTAAAAATTAAAGTAAATTTAAAAAAAATGATTATTACATTTAAAATCATTAATTTTATTCAAAATTTACATTATTTATTCAACTTTTCATATAAAATAAACTTATAATTTTAATTAAAATTTATCTTTTGAAAATATGCAATTATAAAACAATTACTAAGTTTTTTTATACATTATATTTATATTTTTTTTTATTTTTTACAAATACTCTTTTAAAAATACTTTACAAATATGCAATTGTAAAGCAACTATAAAAAAAACTTTCATATAAAATAAATTTATAATTTTAACTAAAAATTATCTTTTAAAAATATGCAATTATAAAACAATTA
>SNQJ01S0031392.1:74183-93744 GCA_010110895.2 Picea sitchensis
AAATATGCAATTGTAAAGCAACTATCAAAAACTTTTAATACAGTATATTTATACCATTTTTTGAAAAACACTTTTTAATACATTATATTTATACCATTTTTTGACAAATATTTTTTCATACATTATATTTATACCATTTTTTGACAAATATTTTTTAGAATGCTTTACAACAAGAAAATATGGCAGCATGCATAAAATGTTTTGTTAAAAAAATAATATTATAAATGAAAAAAAATTCATTTTATCTTTTTTTTCAAAGAAGTAAATAGAAAATAAGTAAAATTTCAAACTCTCAAAAATAAAAAAAATATAAAAAAAATTGTAATTTTTCAAATTTAAAAATAAAAATATTATAAATTTATACAAATAGTTCATATTAAGTAATTTTAATTTTGATTTATTAAAATATTAAAATACAATTTTCAAATAATAAGAAGAAATTAAATAAACATTTAAAATAGATTATTAATTAAAAAAATATTCTGTTACTATGATATATCAATTTAATAATATTGAACAAAGTTATAAATTTAAATTTTATTATTTAATTATTATTATAAAAAAATTATATTACACATGTTATTTTAATATATAAATACTTATAATACATCTTATTATACCTGTCTATAGGCATGGTATATAGCATTGAGTTAGGCTTGACTTTCTATAAATTCATGGTTGATAAAAAAATATACATCATTTTATTTAAAGTTTTAAAAAATAATAATTTATTTTAAATTTCAAATCTCATTTATGTGAAATCTTATTGGCCAAAAAATTTGAAGTCTTATTGTTGCCTTCTCTTCCCCCAATGTTATTGTAATAAATATTTATGTCTTCTAGTCTTGTCTAGTGATTTCATAAATATTGTAATAAATATTTCATGCTTTCTAATCATTTCATATTTCATCCGTTGATCAGGCATTCAACAACGTGTTTAATTGTCATAATTCGAGGTGGCGGCACTAGGAAAGGAGTATCATAGAAACATATTTTGGAAAGAGATCAACCGACTGGGAGGGGTTGTACCCTTCACCGAGGCGACGGTCCGCGTGCGCAGGCACCTCATCTACTTCCGCATCAACTACGCCATCGTTCTGCTGGCCATTGTGCTCTGCAGCCTCTTGGGGCAACCCATCTATTTGCTCGTGGTCCTCGTTGTTGTCGTCGCCTGGTGCGCGTTGTACTTCTTCCGGAGCAAACCACTCGTGGTCTTCAGCTGGAGATTTGGCGACGGGATGGTGTTGGCTGGGATGACCATGGTCACGGCCTTGGCACTCCTGTTGACTGGGGTTACCGCGACGATCTTGGCCCTGGTTGCGGTCGGGTTTGCGATTGTTTTCATTCACGTGGCGTTGCGTGGCTCAGATGAACTAAGCCAATAGTCATTTTATCCATGAACGAAACCAATACTCAATTTAATTCGGTTGCCAGCTAGGTATTAAACCATTTCTCCTAGTGCGTATTATTATATTCGGTAGGTATATGCTACCTAGTAGCCTTGTTTATATAGAATTTGAGTGGGTCTAATTGCTAGGAACATGTGTTTCCTTTGAAGAAATCACACTTTACAAGTTTTAATTGAGACTGGATAAGATATGTACATCTAAATAGACTTTAACAATCAAATCACTAACTTTAAATCTCCTTCTCCAACTAAACTTTTATTTAATTGCATAAAAAAATATCTTCACATGAACCTGAACCTCCTACTTAATTTTATCAAATAAATATGTTGAAGTTGATTGAATAGAACCTCCTACTTAATTTTATCAAATAAATATGTTGAAGCTGATTGAATAGAACCTCCTACTTAATTTTATCAAGTAAATATGTTAAAATATGTTGAAGTTGATTGAATAGACCATTAGAAGTCTTCCTATATCAACTCAAAGTGCATCAACAATTAACCTTCATGTGTCAAGTCAGTGTCAAGTCAAAGAGCACCACCAATGAAAATAGTTAAATATAAACTTTAAAATCATAAATAATAAGTCAATCAAATGAAGAAAATTAGGTCAGACATCAACATCAAGATTAATGTAATAAGTAAAACGTTAACCCTAAAACGAACCATTTGACGAAAAAGAAATGTTCAGATAAATGTGTGCTTGCTCCTTATTTCCCGCAGAAGGATCTCAAGAAGTTCCTGTTGGTACACAGATTATTCGGATATGGCCATGTCGTCAAACTACTACAGGTTCGTTCCATTCCATTGCTTTAGTTAGTACGACGCAAAACATCAATTCTCTGAAATTGAAATAACTGATCATAATTGAAATAACTGTCTATGGTCATGTGATAATTCCAGGATCTCCGAGCCGAGCAGAGAGCCGATGCAGTAAGCAGCCTGGTGTATGAAGCAAGAGCAAGAGTTAGAGATCCTGTAAATGGCTGTACAGGAGTAATAAGTGATCTCCAGAAAAAACTAGAAGAAGTGTAATTGCAATTGCTTTCCAGACAAGCAGAGCTGGCTAACATTAGTCTCGAACATGCTGGATGAAGACCAGGAAAACGGCCGAGTATGCTCTGGCTTTGGAGGTGGGGGTGGGAGAACATTCTCAAAAGTAATTTTTTACTTTCATTTATTATAATTCAATCTAAATTATTAGAAACTATGTTTAAAAGGCTTAATCTTTAACCTATATTTGAGTAGAAATTCTCATATTGAATTAAAAAGATAAAAAAGTGTGAATAAACACATTAAAAATACATTCTTGTGGGTGTTCGAACATATAACATTAGATTTATTACCATAAAATATGTATTAATAGATTTATTATCATAAAATATGTATTAATAACAAATTGAGTAGAGAGACCTATAGGGGATGATAACACATTTTCCCTATCAATGATGGAACCTTCTTTGAGGTTATATGGTTGGATTGAATCGTCCAACATATGAGTGGAATCATGTCAATGGATATGCTTTAGGATATATAAGGTTGGAGGAAAGTTAATAACTGATGTTTTATAAAAGTGTTAGAGATGATAGGTGCAAACAATTTAAGAGGGTGGAAGTGGTTGAAGAGAGTTTAGTTCAAGTTGTGTTGCAAGTCTTCCAAACATAGGTTAATCAACAAGGATTTAGAAAGAAGAAATGAATGGTATAAATAGGTAAGGGAATGACTTTAAAGCATTGGTGTATATTAGATTAGCCATTGGAGGGTCCAAGTCATAAGGAAACTCAGTATGTATCATAAATTAAGCAATATCTATATATATATATATGTGTGTGTGTGTGTGTGTGTGTGTGTGTGAGAGAGAGAATGATGGAGCCTTCCATGCTTCTCTATTTTTTTTCTAGCATTAATGTTTGTAGCTCACGAAAGGGATTTTTAGTAAATTAACCCTAGATTGTTAGTTTACTTTTCTTTTCTAATTTTTTGGTAAAAATTAATATGAAACCTAAGTAAAGTATCTTAATAATCTACAAACATAGGTGAACATAATAAAGATCTTAAATCCTAATTAAGCTAGTGTCTCTTCCTCTCCTATTGGTCCTATCTTTCTTCTCCCGAGGTTTTATCAATTTAGCCCTATAATTGAGTGGTGGCCCGAATCTCTACACTCTCTTTACTAGTGTGTTTGTGTGTGTGTGTTAGGGTGGTCTTCTATCCCTTCCCTCAAGATGCAAATAGTAGCATGAATGCATTTCTTCACTACATTTTGAGTGAAGGCTCCCTCTTCTCGATCTTTCTTCTTCTCCTTTTCCATTAGAATTTGGATCATTTTCCTTATCTCTTTATTCTTTACCTAGACTATGCCTAGATACCGCCCTCCAGTTCCTTCAAAAAGGAGATTTGATGTAACATACCCAATTCAAATACCCATGCAACACTAATCCCTTAAGAGAAATAATATTTTTCTACAACATCGTTGCAAAACATATATTTGTAATTCAAGAACGACTGTAACAAGTGTTTTCCTCAACTATGCACACAAGATTAGACTCAAACTTGAAGAAAAGAATGCATACTCAATAGACATGGTTGTAAATGGTGAAAGTACAATTAGATACCCTTTCATAACACAATATATTGTAAAACACTATAGTGCAAGTGTGCATATCAACCTCCACTTAGGAATAAATTCACATGATCTATTTAGTTAAAACTAAACACATATATGAAATTCCATAAATAATTGATCTCTTTATCTAATCACCCTTCTAACAAAATATTCCATGTGGAATGGTTAGGATACCTTTAAAACTGTTCATCCTCAACGACTTGGATGTTCCCATTTGTTTCATTGATTGTGGTTGGTTTTTAGGTATTACTTGGAGACCACACCCAATATATATGATTCTGTATTAGATCCTACTTTTCATGTTAACTTTCAACCTCCTTAACTTCAATCTACCCCTCTCCTACGTTATTCCCTAGTTTAAGTCTTGTCCAATTAGA
This sequence comes from Picea sitchensis, assembly GCA_010110895.2. Lineage (NCBI taxonomy): Eukaryota > Viridiplantae > Streptophyta > Pinopsida > Pinales > Pinaceae > Picea > Picea sitchensis. Next base: position 78,595 of record SNQJ01S0031392.1, read on the forward strand.
ATATTGGGATTTCTATCATGGATGTATCACACTTCTTCCATGTGAAACGAGAAGTTACGCCTTATTGGAGTCCCCCCTTGAAATTCCAATTTCTCCTTTTCAATGCATGCCCCTCTTCTCCAACCTTTTAGAGCTAGTCTTACATGATAAACATAGTTCAAGATCTCCAATCCCTTCTGCATATAAATCTATTATGGAGACATCACCATCAATATGGTGGTTATGGATCTCATTCCCTAACTCTTCCAAACATTCATGAAGCCAATTGGACATGTATTGGATTTAACAAGTCCGTGAATAATCTTATGGGAGTAGTGGATGTCACACTAACCCTTATGCCCAAAACTGTCTCGACCTAGTTTTCCATCCTTGATGCATAGTTTGACTACAACCTACTTCGTTGGCACCCTTAGTTAGATGTAATGATGATGTTTTCATGTACCTTATTGGGGGAACTTGTATTCCACATGAAGGAAAAACTAATGTGGTCAAGTGTGGCTTGATACTATTCTTGATGGTGAAGAAGTCCTAACAATCCCTAAGACCACAAGTAACTCTTCAGGTATTTTACAAGTGGGTAATTAGGAGGGATGAGAGGAATATCATCTTCTTTTAGGACTTAATGATTCAATGACATGAGAGATGTATTCATCAACTACCTGTACTGAAAATAACTGTGCATCAGGGAAGTTGTCTTCCAAGTTAGTAGGTTCTTCTCCATTAGTTACCCTGACAAGTGATTAGGTCCTGCATTTAGATTCACGGGTTTAACTATTACCTCAAAGTAAAATTATTGCAATAATAAGAGCCATCTATAGATCCTCGCCCCCAACACTGGCTTGTTGACTAGATATTTCACGGAAAAATGATCCGTGTACATTTTAAAATGCTTGCCCAATCAATAATTTCTGAATTTAAGAAGTTCATATACCATGGCTAGGCATTTTCTTTATGTGGTGTTGTAGTTCTTCTCTAATTCTAATAACTTCCTTCGTGCAAAGGCTATAAGATGATGTAAATCCCCTACTCATGGTTGTGCCAAAATTGCTCCAAGTGTTATTGTTTATGCATCTACATGCACATGAAATGTCTTTTCCCAATCTGGAAACACTAATATAGGTGTTTTCACCATATTCTCCTTTAGAGTATCCAATCCTAGCTCAAAATCCTCATTCCACTAAAATATGGTGTCCTTCTTCAACAGATTTTCCATCAATGAAATAATATATGCATACCCCTTTATAAAATTAATAGCCTATATGTCCCAGTGTGGCTCTTAATTGGCACATTGGCTTTGGTGGTGGTAAGTTCAAAATGAAAACAATCGTAGCAGGGTCAACCAATAAACACTATTTGCACACTATGTGTCCTAACAATATCCCAAAAGGTCTGCCAAAAATGAATTTCTTGATGTTTAATGGTATCTGACATTGCCTGCATATTTCCAACATTAGTCTTAGGACTTTGACATGATCTTTCAAAAGAATAAAGATAGTCCATTCATCCATATATACTTCTAAAAACTGATATACAATCTTCTTAAAAACAGTTATGCCCACCCTTGAAAAGATAGCTGGTGCATTCTTCAATCCAAAGGGCATGACTTTATATTGGTAGGATCCCTATTCTGTAGCAAAGGTAGTCTTATATCTGTCCTTTGGAGCTATTTTAATATGATGGTAACCCTAGAATCCATCTTTGAATGAATATGCTTCCTGGCCTCCCACATTTTCCAAGACCTCATTTGTAAAAGGGGTAGGGAAATGATCATGTAAGAAGGAATCATTGAGTTTACTCACGTAGTGTCCCTCGGCCGCCCTTGCCAGGCAAAACACCACCAACTCAAAACCAACTGTTCTGAAAACCAGATTGTAAAACATTACCGAAGCAGTTGTAACATACCCACCCACCTAGGCGAGGTCATGCTACTTGAAACTATATATCATGCTATGATATATATATATATATATATATATATATATATATATATATATATATATATATATATATATATATATATATATATATATATATATATATATATATATATATATATATATATAGCCTTATTGTAATATATATGTAATGTATCTTGTACATGTTTTATAATGTTATCAAAATTTCCTATATATATTGCATATATATATAAATAATTTGATCTTTTATATATTTAATAAATTAAAAAAAAAAAAAAAAAAAATTGCATTATATATATATATATATATATATATATATATATATGATGCAATTTATACATAGATAAAAATTCTGTCCTCCCACATGTACTTGTACTTCATCTTCTATATATATATAGAAGAGTCTGTCTTATCATTAAACATAACATGTAAAACTAACATAGAGGTGGTACTTATATTTTTATGAAGACCATTGTTGCATGCAAACTTCCATGAACCTCTCATTGTAGTTCCACCTTTAGCTCAGGGCTATCGTGATGGGTTACTCTGATTGGGACTAAACTCACCTGGGCAAAGAGTCTGGAAGCTGGGATGGAATATGGAAGATGCATAACACAAAGGATTCTCTCAACATAGAATTGGTACTTATATTTTTATGAGAAGACCATTGACTGCATGCAAACATTCCATGAACCTCTCAGCCTTAGACCACACTGCTCCAGGCTATCAGCAGTGGGTTACTCCTGAGTTGGGACTAAACTCCACCTAGGGCAAAGGAATCCTAGGCTAGGATGAGGCTATGGGAAGATGCATAACACAAAAGAAGGATTCTCTCCAAGGAGCCTACTTACTCCCACTGATCACAAACTCTCATTCCCCACATGCTTGTACCACCCTGAGAATATGCACCTTCATTGTTCCAATGTCCATCGACTGCTCCACTTCCCTTATAGGGCTTCAACAACAGGATGAATCAGGAATTATCAGAGGTCTATAATTGTTGTTGGACTCCCTCCAAGAGAAATCACTTCCCTAGCAAACTCTCTTACCTAGAGAGAGTTTATCACAGGGATGACAACCTGCTTCTTCAACCATGAGCCTGAAACCCACCTCTTCAAACCACAATAGAAAAATAGGGTAAAAAAAGGGAACGGTTCAATAATGACGGAAATGGATTTGGCTACGTGCATGTTCAACGTGTGCATGAAATGCACAAGGGATGGAAGCAATCATGAAAATGGACTCTTGAGGAAAAATGGCAAGCAATGGTCAGACTGAATAGAATGGTCGGAATGCTCAGAGTAAGAATGATGAGTGAACTCGTGAGTGCTAAAATGGTGAGAACAAACCCCCACAATGGTGTAAATTCCCCCATAAAACTACATACATCCTGGGTGACACTTGGCTCTCTAGGATCTCGTTCCTCTCCACTTGGAGTTTGTTCCTCCCCCCAAAGGAACTTAGGATAACTGGGTTTATTTCCCAACTTTAGTAATTTAGGAAATACATTATAATATTCCCTTGGGTTAAGCCCTTAATCTTAGCCCCTTTTTCCTATCCTCTCATCCCCCTTTCCCCTTCCCTACCTAGTCGAGATTATTCCCCCATAACTCTTTCATCATGGTCAGTCTACATGCAATGATGTATTTTTATTAATAATATGCATTTAATTACATATATAAAAATAGTCTCTCTGGCCTTAGCAACTAGGCTCTCCAACCTAATAAACACATAATCCTCCTAGCTTATAAATACATGGCTCACCAACCTATAACATCATTAAGAATCATTAAAATTCAACAAGGGGCTCGTCCTTGGGGTATTGCAATCCCCTCCCCTTATTTTTTCATTGTTCTCAGTGAAACTTATTTACATAACATCAAAAAGATTTTCAAAATCTTCAAAAAGATGCGGGTATTCTTCCTGCATAGCATATTCATGCTACCATATTGTGTCCTTGGGACCATACCAGGTCCATTGGACCTTTACAAGACTTATGAATCGATTATGGAGCTGTTTGATTTTCTAGTCCAGAATGCATACCAAATGCACTTTAAAAGAGCTTTCTTGCTCCACCTGAATCACATTCCAATCAATAACATGATTAACATCAGGTATATATTTATTAAGAAATGATACATGGAATATATTATGTATTGACATAGATGCAGGTAATGCAAGCATGTAAGATACTGGTCCAATCCTCTCTAGGATTTCAAATGGCCCACAATATCTAGCTACCAAATTGGAACAGTTTCCCAACTTCAGGGAACTTTTGTTGGATTTCACCTTCAAGAAAACATGATCACCCACATTGAATTCCCTATGAGTTATGCTCTTGTCAACATAGTGTTTCTTCCTGTCTTGGGAAACCTTTAAATTCTGTTTAAAATTTAGCATTTTCTCTTCCATTTCTCTGAGCAATTCTGGCCCAACTACTGCTCTATCAGTTGGGTTGTCCCATCTTATTGGAGTGTTGCACATTTTTCCATAAAGTTCTTCAAATGGGCTCATATTCAGTGATTGTTGGTACCCATTGTTGTAGGGAAATTCTACCAAGTGTAGGTAATCTTCCCATTTAGATGGTTTTTCCATCACATACATCCTCATCATATCCTCTATCACTTTGTTCACTCTCTATATTTTCCCATCAATTTCGGGATGATAAGTTTTGTTGAAGTTCAGATTTGTTCTAAACCCCTTGGATAACCCCTTCCAAAACTTGGAGGTAAACTTTGGGTCTCTATCAGACACAATTCTCTTAGGTATTCCATGCAACCGTGCAACTTCCCTGATATAGATATCAACAACATTGGTTTCCTTGTGACTAACCTTCATAGGAATGAAATGGGTAGCTTTAGTAAGCTTGTCCACCACCACCATGATAGCGTCATGTTGCTTGCTTGTTCTAGGAAATTTGGTGATGAAATCCATTGTCACCACTTCCCACTTCCACTCAGAAATGGGTATTGGTTGTAGCAACCCAGATGGGTGTCTATGCTCAGCCTTGACCCTTTAACACTCCAAGCATTTAGCTATGTATTCAAAAACCTCCCGCTTCATTCCTAACCAATAATATTGTCTCTTTACTACTGAAACGTTTTTCTGATATCCTAGGTGCCTAGCATACGGTACATTATGCATCTCTTTTAAAATTGTACTCCTCAATTCAGGAGAATTGGGTACATAAACTATGTTCTTGTACAAGATAATTCCATCATTCCCCAATTCATAGTCTTCAACTTTCTGTTGCATTTTTCCTTGCTGTAATTTTTTTACCAATTCCATGTACTGCATATCAACTTTTGTAGCCTTGGAAATTATGCCTTTGAGATCGTTTTGATACATGTTAATGGATGAAGCATGAAGTTCATGCACTCTATTACCGATTGTATCAACCACTTTGTTCTCCTTTCCTTTGATGTGCTTAGTATCAAAGTCATACTCACAGAGGAATGCCAACCAGCTACCCTGCCTAACATTCAAAGTTGGTTGATCAAATAAATATTTCAGACTATTATGGTATGTCCTCATCTCAAACCTCTTTCCCATGAGGTAGTGCCTCCACTTCTTCAAGGCATTCACTATGGATTCCAACTCCAAATCATGAGTGGAATAGATCCTTTCATGCTCTTTTAGTTTTCTAGATTCAAAACAAACCACAAATCTGTTCTAGCTAAGGACTCCACCAAGTCCTTCTTCGCATGCATCTGTTCAAACCAAGAAATATTCATTTGGATCAGAAATCATCAGAATTGGAGCACTGGTTAACAACTTCTTCAATTGTTGGAATCTATTTTCACATTATACTATCCATTGAAACTTCACCCCCTTCCTTTGCAAGGAAGTGATTGGGTGAGCAATTCTCGAAAACCCTGCAATCAACCTTCTATAGTAGCAAGATAGACCCATGAAGGTTTGAATTTTGTCACATTCTTAGGTGTTTTCCACCCTTTAATAGCCTCAATATTTTCAGGGTCCACAACTATCCCTTCTTTGGATATGACATGCCCCAACTGGATATGATATGCCCCAAAAGGATGTTCAGGTTCTTCTTCTTCCTTGGAATACAAAGGGATGTCATCTAAGAAGAAAATGACAAACGTGTCTAAGTATTCTTGGAAAACACCATTCATCAAGAACATAAAAACAACTGGTGCATTTGATAACCCAAATGGCACCACTGTAAATTCGTAATGATCATACCTTGTCCTGAAGACAGTCTTGTTAATCTATTCATCTTATATCCTTACTTGATGATATCCTGACCTGAGGTCAATATTTGAGAATATCTTTGCATCCTTTAACTGATCAAAGAGATCATCAATCCTTCGAAAAGGATACTTGTTCTTTATGGTCACTTTGTTCAATTGTCTAAAATCGATGCACAATCTCAATGTCCCATATTCCTTCTTCACAAATAAGACTGGGACACCCCAAGGTGACACACTTGAGCATATATACCCCTTCTTCAGTAGATATTCAAGATGCATTTTCAACTCCTTCATCTCCGGTGTACTCATTCTGTAGGGATTCTTTGATACTAGAGCTTCTCTAGGCATCAAATTTATAGAGAAATAAATATCTCTCTTTTGGGGTAGTCCTGGTATCTCCTTAAACACATATTCAAAATATTTTAGGACTGCATGATCCTCCAGATTTGGAACCTTCTCCTTAGATTCTTCCTCCATATGAGCTACAAATATTAGGCAGCCCTTCCTATAACACTTCTTCAGCTGCATTGTTGAGATCTCTTGGACAGTAACTACCCTAGGAATTCCTTGGAATTATCTTGGGTTCCCTTCCCCATCCAGGCAAGTAAATTTCTTGTTATGATAGTCTAAGACAACATGGTGTTGGTCCAACCAATCCATACCAATTAGACAATCATATGAACCCAATGGCATGATATTCAAATATTCCTTGGTGCTTAGCCCATTCATGTCCACTGGACATGATTTTACTATCTCAACAACTTTTATCTTGGCTCATGTGTCCAACTATACCAGCCAATATTTATCATGCTTGCTTCTTGGTAAAATAAATCTTTCAACAACTTTAGGATCTAAGTAAATATGAATAGATCTTGAATCTATCAAAATAGTAAAGGCATGGTTATTGATCACACCTTCAACTTCAATAATGTGTGATTGAAACTCAGCTTGCTTGTTATCTAGGGCTGCATAGATCCTTGGTACACTTCTACCCACGTCCTCCATTGTTTCTTCTTGTTGTACATTGTGGACATCTCTCACTTTGTCACTTTTGAACTTATTAATGAAAGAATCACTTTGTCCATGATGCCCAATTTAAGTTCAAATAACTCTTTCATTTTTTTATCATAATACCTCTTGGTCAGGTATTTCTTCTCAAAATGCCTCTTGAATTCCTTCCAAGTCACATTTGTTTACCTGAGGTTCTTTACTTGAAAAATCTCATCCCACCACATGGATTCATTTCCTTTTAGCTAATAGATGGAAATTCTTCCCTCTATGTGAGAAGAATAATTATGCAATTGGAAATATTTCCTCATGCCTAGCAACCATGTCTCAACATATTCATCCTTCTTGTGTTGTCCATCAAAAGTAGGAGGTTTGATCTTATTCATTTCTCCTTTCAACTCATCCACCCCAAACCTCCTATGCTTATTGATAGGGGATGGACTTGAGTTGTTGTGTGATATCCTATAAGAATGCTTTTGGGAGTGATGGTGATGTCTCCTACCACTCCTTGAACTTCCTTTCTTCTTAGGGGTCCCATGACTTCATGTTTTGCTAGAGACACTATCCTTATCCATCTTCATTTAAATTCTTTCCAGGCTCTAAATTAACTTCATGTTGAAGTCTGCTTGCTGTTCTTTGGACTTCATAAGCCTCTCACTATTAGCCTTATGTCTCTGGACATCTGCTTGCAATTTTCTGAGGGTCTCAACGAAATTTATGTCTTCCTCCTTTTCTCCTCCATGTCCATTGGAGTTGGTTCCTTCCCTATCCAATTGGACATTCAACCCTTTTTTTTCATATTCTTGACTGAAGACTATCGAATATTCCTCCATCACTCTGCACTTTGTGCTGACTCTGATATGATAGATGTTAATTCTGCAAAAATGTGCAGCCAACAAAAATTTGTCAGGAAAACTATACTTAATAATTTCATAAGAACATGAACCATTTTGATTCATTAATACATATCCGACTTATTTTCTATTAATTTGTTGAGAAATTGACTATTCAGATCTAATTTCTAGGTGAACAATTATCTTCTACTATTCAAAACCTTTCCAATGGCTTCTTCCATGCTCAATTTTGAGTTTTGTGAAGAGAGTTATGGCTACTTGAACAATTTTTCCTTTTTTTTGTTCTTAAACAAACATTTTGGGCACTAGCCCCTTTTCTTCAGCCCCCAACTTCATGTGACCAGGGGTTGTGACCAAGTGCTAATTGTTAGTCACTTATCCTGTTCTTCGGGCCTCCGGGATCCGAAACTTCGGGGCTGCAGAGGATCTTCCCCCATTACCATACATTTTCCATGAATGTCAATTCTTCAAATACTTGGATGACATACAGATCAACGATCATGATTCCTTGTTTAAATATATGGTGAATCAGGGCTCTGAGACACTGAGCTTCGGATTTTTTTGAAGTACCTCACAACAAATATCCCGAACCGTCGAACTGGAGAACCTGTGAAGGATAGTGGATCTGCAATCCACATTCTCTTATTGGATCTACAGTGGATAGGAGCTCTGGGACTCTGGGATTGGGTGGTTTCTAAAGCACAACACTACCAATATTATAAAGTGGCAATCCACCAAAGATCCCCTCCCTTGCCTCCATGTGTCATCTCTTGATCTGAAAGTCGAGATTAACTCTGGCCCTCCGGAATATCTCGACTCACAACAAACACAAATCATATCCTCCAGAGTACCACTTCTCTGGAACTTGGGATATGGTGCCACGTGTCTTCCCTGCTCAACAGTCCCAATAGACTCTGACCTTTGGGGCTCTAGAAGTCATCAACCCCATTGTTTAAGAATTGAATCCTTGAGATAATGGTATCTTTTGTCGTGTGTCCCCTACTGATGAATGGCAATAATTTACTCCACTCTTCATAGATTCAGTGGTTTCACCTCCCTCTCCCTTCATTCGTTCTGAATGTCAAAGTGGCGAACTCTAGGGGTTCACTTAGTACTGCACACCCGTGTGCTATGTGGAAGATTCTGAGAAGTGGACATGTGGCCCAATCTAAGGGGTGACATGTGTGAAGTCCTAACTATAAAATCAACCTTTCAAAATAGCATATCACACTGACACATGGCATGCATATTGTGTGTCCATGTCACCTCAGGTGATGTCACCAAGCCACATCACTTCAAAACTCTGGGACTTCGGGACTCCAAGACTTTGGAGGTCTGGAAATTCTTCCAACAAATTTTCCCCGAACGCCAAACTCCCGAGCTGCTTATCCTTTGGGGGCCCACATAGTACAACTGTAACCAATCAAAGTGGTGACACGTGCCCCACCGTCGAGTGACACATGTCAGGTTCCAATTGGTNATGGAAGACCTTGTCCACGTCACCCAAGGTGACATCATCTTGCCACGTCATAGCCGATGCTTCGAGACTTCGGGGATTTGTTAACATCGACACTTTCTCCTAACTGTCGAACTATCGAACGGGTCCACGTCACCCCAGTGATGTCATCATGCCACATCACTTAGAGACATGGGACTTCAACGATTTCTTCACATTGACACTTTGTCAAAACTCTAGAACTGCCCACTGTTGAATAGGTCCATGCCACCCCCAGTGACATCATCATGTCACATCACTTCAAAAACCTGGGACTTCGGCTATTTTGTTATCTCATCGACACTTTCACAAAACTGTTGAACTAACGAACTGTCAAATTGTTGAACGCTTCAACATCACCCCCGACGATGTCATCATGACATATCACTTCAAAAAACCAGGACTTTGATGATTCTTCTTATTGATACTTTGTCGAAACTCTCAAAATTCTGACCGCCGATGGCTACCTCTCGTAGCTTCGGGACTTCAGATATTTCTCCATTGTGCAACCTCCAATGGATTTTCCCAAATGCTGAACCACAAGATAAATCTGACATCTCTCCTCCTTCTGAGTGATCTATGGCTAAGAATCACTCCAGGACTTCAGAGGATTCAACTACTGAACACACCACAACCTTAAAATTGTCGAACATTTCTTAATCTGAGGACATGTGTCTGTGGAGAATGAATGGTCTAGATTAGTTCTGGACTTCGGGACTTCGACAATTTTCTCTGTTTATAGATTTAAAATGGTCAGAGGGGAGAAGTTGAAAGGAATTTTGTGGTTAACCTCCATGCACCTTCTTCTGATCTGACAATTGTGGGGATCTGTCTCCTTCCGAAAGGATCCAACGACACAAATTTAACTCTGCGACCCAATACCATGTATGTCATGGTTTATCAAACCGTTATACCTCCTAAGATTCTGAACACAACCAAGGTGTTTCCCCAATGCCCTCTTGGCACTCTGTACATATATTTCCTTGTGCATTTTTAACTCCAATTTCCATATTCATGGCCTATCCAAGTTCAGTGTGGAAACCATGGGCTCTGATACCATATTGTAGCATCCCCTGACCACGTTTTTCAAGAAAAATGCCACCAAATCAAAACTAGATTGTAACATACCCAACCACCCAGGACATACATACACACACACACACACACACACACACACACACACACACACACATATATATAATGCAAATTAAACAGAGATAAACATTATGTTCATACACAAATTCATGTGGAAGAGACAATAACACATACATGCAATATATACAGGAAATTCTGATAATATTTTAACACATGTGCAAGATACACAACATTTAAACATAGCATGTAAAATTAACATAGACATGGTACTTATCTTTTCATGAGAAGACCACTGATTGTGTGCAGACCTTCCATGAACCTCCCAACCTTAGACCACACTACTCCAAGATATCAACAGTGGGTCACCCTCGAGCTGGGACTAAAATCCATCCAGGGCAAAGGAATCCTAGGCTAGGCTGAGGCTACGAGAAGCTGTAAAATGCACATGAAGGATTCTCTCCAAGGAGCCTACTTACGCCCACTGCTCATAGACTCTCATTCCCCACACGCCTGTCCCACCCCAGGAACATGCACCTTCACTGTTCCACAGTCCATCGACTGCTCCACTTCCCTTCCAAGGATTCAACAACAATCTGGATCAGTAATTTTGAGAACTCTGTAGCTGCTACTAGATTCCCTCTAGGAGAAATCACTTCCCCAACAAACTCTCTCACCTGGAGAGAGTTTCTCGTAGGCATGACAACTTTATTCTTCAACCACGGGCCTAGAAACCTGCCTCTTCAAACAAAAACATAAAAATTGAGTAAGGAAAGGGAGTGGTTCAACAATTACAGAGGTTCAACAATGGTGGAAATGGCTCTGGCTATGTGCCTGTTCAACGTGTGCATGAACTACACAAGGGATGGCAGGAATCCTGAGAATGAACTCATGAGGAAAAATGGCAACTAATGGTTAGACTGCAGATAATGGTCAGGATGATCATAGAGATAATGGTGAGTGAACTTGTGAGTTATAGAATGGTGAAAACGAACCCCCACAATGGTGGAAATTCCCCCATAAAACAGCATGCATCCTGGGTGACACTTGGCTCTCCAGGATCTCGTTTCTCTCCACTTGGAGTTTGTTCCTCTCCCCAAAGAAACTTAGGATAACTGGGTTTATTTCCCAACTTTAGTAATTTAGGAAATACATTATAATATTCCCTTGGGTTAAGACCTCAATATTAACCCCTTTTTACTAGCCTCTCAGCCCCCTTTCCCCTTCCCTACCTAGTGGAGCTTAGTCCCCTATAACTCTTTCTTCATGGTCGGTCTACACGCAATGATGTATTTTTATTAATAATCTCCATAATTACATATAAAAAAAATAGGCTCTCTGGCCTTAACATGTAGGCTCTCCGGCCTAACAAACACATAAGCCTCCCAGCTTATAAATACTTGGATCACCAGCCTATAACATCATTAAGCCTTGGGGTATTACAACTAAAATCTACAAAAATACTTATCCCCCATTACTTCTTTTGTTGGAGTCCCATGGGACTAATCCATTCATATTTTTTAGCACAGGGGAAGACCTAGGGTTCATCTCTAACATCGCACCAACAAGCCCTAACCACTGGCCCTTTCGGCAACACCTGCGAAGCAGATGCAGTCTCACCCAAAGTAGCAATAGGGGGTTGCAAGACACAAGTTTCTGCAACCAGGGGAGATGCAAGGTGGGTTCAAGGAAACAACACACAACAACCTGGTTATTCTTTATCGTCCTTAAGCCTACTGCCTGAAATTTATCTCAGATCTAACACAATGATGCAATAATAGTATCACAGAAAGCAGAAAAACACAACATCAATCACACAAAAAAACAGGATATATGTTGTTCACCCTCTCCCTAGGGCTATGTCCACAGAACTGTGTTTCTTGATATTATAGGAAAACATACATTTCTATATGCACTCTTAGCTTTCATATCTCTCTCCTTCTCTCTCTCTTTCTCTCCCCTCCCCGTGCACCTAGCTGCAGGGTTATTCATCGCACCTAGTTGAAGATCTTGCAACACAGATAGCTCTCACAACACAATACTTCTCTCTCAACAATAACAACAATAACCCATCATAACATAATCGAACCCATCCCAGGTCCTCTTGACCTTTATTTATACATTACAATGAATCTTGGACAATATTAGGCTGAACCCTAGGTGTCAAAACCTTAAATACCAAAACCCTAGGTGTTTAAAACCCTAGGTCAACTTGACCCGTGTTTTTAGGGCTTCACCAACCTATCTTTCCTTCTTTCCCACGAGGTGCTCCAAAGCATCCATTGGTGGATTTTTCCTCTTTCTGAGTTTTCCATGATCCATATTCCTTTCTAATCTATCTTCCTCGATCTCCCCATCCAACGACTTTCTTTCTCTTACTTCTCTCTATCTTTTCTGCTCTTTTGGCCACTTCAACCTAATCTTAGTCAACTTGTCTTCCACGCAGTTTTCACTTCACGATTCTTCCTTAACCTTCGATTTATTCCATGAACAAGGGCCAGCAGACCCCCAACACTCACATGTGACTCATCCTGAGGCACTTCAGGTCTGAACCTTTTGTTTCGCTTCGACTTCAGACTGCGCGGGGCATCCTGTGCTTTATGCTCTATCCCTCCCTTCCTTGTGCAGACTATCTTTTCTGTGTCTGGTACCCAGTTTCAACTGCACCTGGTACCTACACCTTTCTTCTCATGCTTTTACTGAGAGTTGCAAGGCAATTGGTTGTCATAGTATAATTTCAACCGATTCCTATTCACTAAACCTTCCTTCCACTCTCCACTCAGTGTCTTCAACTGTACAACTCCTCCTTTTGTAACATATGTGACCTCAAATGGCCCAAGACAATGTGTTCTGAACTTCCCTGGATGCTTCATGAACTTTTTGTCATATACCAATACCAGATCTCCTTGCTTAAAGGATTTCTTCTTGATATGTCTGTCATGGTAGGCCTTTCCTCATTCCTTTTGTACCTACTGATCAAATCCTGTAATAAATCGGTCTTCTTCTAGTTCTACCAACTGTGCAAGCCTCTCTTGAACAACACCAGTGTCATCCATTTATGTGAATGCTATAATTCTGAGACTAGGAACCAAATATTCCATAGGGACAATTGCTTCTAGACCATAACCCAACTTAAAGGGATTCTGCATTGTTAGCTTCTTGCAAGTAGTTCTATAGGCCCATAACATTGCTGGTACTCTCAAATCCTAGTCATCGTTGTTCACACTGCAAATATTTGTTAGTGTTGTCTCCAAGATTTTGTTGAAAGCTTCGACCGTCCCATTCACTTGTGGATGGTAGGGAGTACTCTTCTGATGGTGGACTTCAAATTCCTAAGTCAAAGATTTGATAGTCTTATTAATAAATTGTGTACCTTGATCGCTCATCAGGGTCTTCGGGCATCCAAACCTGGTTATGATATCATCAAATATAATTCGCGTAGTTGTAGTTGCACTACAGTCCTTAACTTCTCTTGCTTCTGCCCATCTGGTCAAATACTTTGTCGCAGTGATGATGTATTTAGCTCATGTGCGCTTTCCTAGTGGGTTAATAGGTCTCATGAAATCAATGGCCCATTTCTCAAATTCTTGAAAGGTCAGCTACGGTGCTAAAGGCATCTCATCTCTTCTGGAAGGTTTCCCAACTCTCTGGCATAAATCATAGGCTTTATAATATTCCTTAGTACTTAGCATATTTATGTAAAGTAGGTCACCAGAGGCCAGCTCTAAGAACGTTTTGCGATGTTGGTTTTCCTGTGTAGTGTCCTCCTGTGATTCCTTCATGTGATTCTTCTAGAATCAATGGTCTTTTTGCCTCCATAACACATCTCCTTAAGATCTCATCAGGTCCCATCTTGTATAGTTGTCCAGCTATAAGTGAAAAATCTTTAGCGCATACTACCAGTTGTTTCTTCTGGATGATTGTATAGTCACTAGGTGTCATTCATGTTGATAGGAACTGGACTATCTCGATGAAGTGATCATCAACCCTTCTAATGGCCAACAAATATGCATCTGGTAGTGTATCCTCCAAACTAGTAGGTTCCTCTCCATGCTCCAACCGAGACAAGTGGTCAGGTCCCTTGTTCATTCTCCCTGGCTTGACCACAATTGCAAAATCATATTTCTGGAATAGCAGTAACCATCTGCATATCCTTCCCCCCAACACTAGCTTGTTGACTAGGTATTTCAACACAAAGTGATCAATGAACATCTTAAAATGTCCTCCAAACAAGTAGTGTCGAAACTTCTACAGCACGTACACCATGGCTAAAACTTCTCTCTCAGTGGTAGTGTAGTTTATCTCAGTTGTATATAGATTCCTTCTAGGAAAGGCTAATGGATGGTCAATATCTCATGCTCCTGGTTGTACTAACACTTCTCCTAGTGCAATAGATGAAGCATCGACATGCACGTGAAATTCCTTGCTATAATCTGGGAAAACTAGAATAGGCACAGTAACCATTTTCTGTTTCAGTGCGTCGAAGCTCTGCTGACATTCTACTGTCCATTGAAATTGAACATATTTCTTTAATAAATTCTCCATAGGTGTTGTAATCTGTGCATATCCCT
>SNQJ01S0031392.1:93827-104153 GCA_010110895.2 Picea sitchensis
TGTTGGATGGATCTACCAGCAATCCCTGCTTACACACAATATGCCCTAGCAACACTCCAAAGGGTGAAAATAATATGCACTTCTTCAGGTTTAGGGAAATTTGACATTCCCTACACTTATCCAACATTAGTCTTAAACATTCAATATGGTTTTGTAATAAGCTAAAAATAGTCCAATCATCAAAATATGCTTCCAAACATTTATCTAAAAACTCCTTGAATGCTTCGAACACCACCCTAGAAAAGTTGGCTGGTGCATTCTTCAATACAAAAGGCATCACTTTGTACTGGTAGGATCCCCATTCTGTTGCAAATGTGATCTTGTGGTGATCTTTCTTGGAAATCCTGATCTGGTGATACCCTGAAAATCCATTTGTGAAGGACTAAACTTCCTGACCTCCTACATTATCTAACACTTTGTCTGTAAATGGTGTAGGGAATGGGTCACGCAAACATGCATCATTCAAATTCCTGATATCTACATAGATCTTGATCTATCCTATCTTCTTATATTGGACCACCATTGGGCTAATCCATTATGACTCTTCCACAGGTTCTATGATTCCTGCTTCCAAAATCTTGTCTAGTTCAATCTTCACTTTGTTCTTATATTTGGGATTTAATCTGTAGGGTATCTACTTAAATGTCCTGGCATCTAACTTCAAGGGGATCTTCATCTCTCCCATGGGCCCTTTTATGCCCTTCATATCACTGAACTTGGTTTGGAACAAGTATTGATATTCATGCAGTAGTTCTGTGATCTTATCAATGGTGGCATCATCCCATTAATATCCAACATTAGCAAGCTTAGGTGTTTTCTCTGCTCCAATATTAACTTTATTGATTTTGATCAGCTTTCCAATGAAAGGTAGTTCAACTCCCGATCCTTCTACATCTCTCCGTCCCTCTATTTCTGTGATGATCACATTCCTAGGATCATCATCTTCATCAACATTGATATTGTAACATCCTTGCAATTTTTGAAGAGGTTCAACCCATTCATCCTCTTCTTTCTGAATAGGGAGGTTATGTGCCTCCTCAATAGAGCTTGATCTACTGAAGGGTACTGGATTTAAAATGAAAATGTAGCTACAAAGTTTTGAGTCATATTGTACCAATCATAAGTGGTGAGGCGCAGTTCTAGTTGGAGATACCAATTGATAGGTGTTGTGTCTAGAGTTTTGATGAACTTATGCACCCACTGTTCTTGAGGAATCTTTCTCTAGGCCTCCTTACAACCTCGCACATGGTTCTTCGGATAGATTTGACCTGTGTATCGAACTTCACATCCTTCTACTTGTTCTAAAAAGCGCACTGCCATCAAACTGCGACATTGCATCCAGTCCACGATGTTCTTTTTATGTGTCCCCCACAATCTTGTTGGAGTTGATTTCAAAGCCTCATCCAGTGCCAACAATATCTGTTGTACTAGTACAATTTCTTCAAAATATGATAAGAATGTTTCTAAATGATTTAAACCATAAAATGTGGGAAGATTGCTTACTTCTATGCCAATCCAGCAAACTTCCTTGGTCAATCTAGCACACCTCCGTGTAGAGACTTCATACATTTTGTTCTACCAATTCTCTAGTGCTTCTTTTGAGTCTGATGAGCATGCATTGTCACTTCGCAAGCTTAAATTCCCATCTGTTGTAGGGTTAATGTAATCATGTTGTCTCGCTGTCAATTTATATATATTCTCTAGCTCATATGTGCGATCTTCTTCTCTGATGGATTTTGTGTATATTTGACCTTCATCAGGATCCAGAGGTGCAATGACCCTAAGGCCATCACCTTCAAATGTTATTCTTATTTTCTTTAAGTCAACAACAGTGGAATTTTTGAAATCCCAATCAATGCCTAACAACGCAAGATAAGGACAACTATCATCAATTATCTCAATCACCTCGAAGTTCACAAATGTTCTTACCCCGTCAATTTCCACAGGGACATGCTCCAGTCTCCCAAAGGGGCATATTGCCTGCTGATTAGCCATCCTAAGCCTGATAGGGGAGTAAATTAACTTAGGTTTTCCCATTAGTGCCCAAGTCTACTTCTTCATAACATTGACTTCTGATCCTAAGTCGAGGACTACATAATCTATATCATAATCTCCAATCTGAACATTAAGGTGTAGTTCCTTATTCATCCTTCCCTTTTTGGATAATTGATGTACTTCTCTATTCAGCAAAGGGTCTACCTTCCCTGGATTATACTGTCGGATCAAGTATTGTAGTTCTTGATGTCTCTTTCATCCTTAATCAAATCAATGAACGTATACAAGAAACTAACAAGGCTTGTTTACCTCTTTTCCTTCTCCTGATGATGCAGACTGATCGAATGCCAGAGGCATCCCACATTCTCTCACTTCTGGTTGTGGCTTTGATGAAGAAACTTGATCTCCTCCAAATTCTCTTCTTGCCTCTTCAAATATCTAATTTTCTTTCCTCAGATCAAACTCCGGTGTCTTCTTTGAAGTTCTTCTAACCCCTGATTTGGCTGTAGTCTTTGCTGGAGTCACCCTGTCTTCTCCTGTAGAAACACTTCCTATAGTGATAAAAATGACTCTAGGATCCACTCTGTGAGGTTATTATGAGATTAATTTTACTTGTGGGTTTCCTCCTCATCTCTCCTAAAGTTTGGCTAACAACACAGGACAATCTTCAATAACATGTTCAAATGAGTTGCAGTAGTTGAAAGTGGTACAAGGGTTCTGAAAATCCCTTGCCAAATGTTCTGGCTATGCACAATTATAAAAAATGATCTGACCTTGACCTCGACCCATACCTCTTCCTCCTCCTCTTCCTCTAAATCCACCGCGAGGGTTGAAGTTTCCTCTTCCCGGGGAGTTAAAATGCATAGTATTTTCTTCTTGTTGTACCTCTCCTGCATGATATTTCATGAAAGAGGTCATAAGCCCTACAATATTTCTCATCATTCCTCACAAATTTAGAGAATGTGCAGTAAAGGTTGGTAGGTGCCTGGACATATTTTTGCATGTAATAGCATTCACCATGGCGATGTTTATTTCTACATACCTCGCGCCAAGGTAGAGTAACCTACTTCAAAGGGCTCAGAGCTCCTGAAGCCAAGTACTCATGAAATAGAGGCAATGCTCCTTTTCATGGCCCTCTGATTTGCATCTAATACACCAAATATCTTCTCTTTTATATTTTCCCTTATCCTTCTTCATATCTTCAACCTGTAGTGATAAGCTAGTTAGCTAACTCAAAATTTGACTCATACTTGAGATGGACTCTCCCATAGGGGATGATTCTAGTTTCATGGCGATCTCCAATGCCTCATCTTGCAAAGTGATATTCTATTGTATCAGAGGGAATCGGATGTGTGGTAAGAGGGAAGCAATGAAACATTCTTTATTATGTTCGTCTGGAATCTGAAAACTCAAATGACCTGTTAGGGTCTTAAACCTATGATCAAATTCCCAAATAGTTTCATCTACTCTCTATTTGATTTCTTTCAACTTTGTAATGCACTGTGACTCCGACTTGGGTTTCTTGAATTCAAAAATCAACGCAGTCTTAATGTCGTTTAACATTTTAGGTTGTACAACTCCTTGGACAAATTTCATGTACCATCTTAGTGTGCGGTCTCTCAGAGTATTACTAAATTGAGCTCTCTTAACAACTTCATCAGATACATTCTTAATACTCCATACATATTCACATAAGAACCAATGCTGATCAGGATCTTCAGATCCATCTTTCCAAAAGGTGGGTAACCACATCTCATCTTCCATAGATATTCCTAGGGTTCTTGACTGAGTATGAACTGAACCACTTGTACCAGTTCCTTGAGTGCTCTGATAACTTAGGTTACTCTGGTTACTTAATGTTGCTAAAAAAACAAGAGGACTAATAGTACTTAATTCAATAGTCTGCACAGTTCCTGAAGTGTATGACTCTTCTCGGTGAGGTTCTTTAGTCTTCCCTTCTTCTGCCCTAGCGGACTCTGAATGTTCCTCGTTTAGTAACTCTTATTTTTCTCCACTATAGAACCCTTTTTCATGTGGTGGTGGTTCATGATTATGCTCAAACAAGTTCACCAAAGGAACTTCTCTAAATGATCTTCAACCGCACATGTGTCCAACCTTTGTGTCGTTGTCGTTGTCCAAGTTCTTGAACATTATCTCTTTAGTCCAACCGATTACTGTATATTCAAGATGTTCTTCTCATGTAACAACATCTTGATCTACAACTTCACAAAATGTAAAAAATTTCCTCTAGGTCCCTTAAAGAAATATCTCTTGGCTTGGCTATATGATTCTACTCAATCAATAGAAAACTCAGTAATGTACCCTCCAATGGTACTATCAAACAAGTGATCAAATTCTCTTGACACAACGTTATCAACTCTCTTGACCTTCTTGATCAGCACTGACGTCCAAACTACAGGTGGTCTAAGTCTAATTTCAAACTGGGTTTCTGCTAATCTGGCTAGCCACTCATATATCTCCTTATGAATTACTCCAAAGAAAATCTCATGTATATTAGTAAATATATACTTTCCTAACCAATCCTCTGTGCTAAGATTATGGTTCTTGTTCCGAGCTTCTGCGAAGTCCTTTTCTTGTTCTTCTATCCACTTTTGAATCTCTTTCTTCGATGGAAACCACCTTGACATTCCGTCAAGAAGATCCTGGTCCCGACAATAGAACCATTTGTTGGCATAGGGGCAGACCCAGGGTTCAGCTCTAACAACACACCAACAATCCCTAACTACTGTCCCTTTCGGAAACACCTACAAAGCAGGTGCATTCTCACCTGAAGTAGAAATAGGAGGTTTCAAGACATAGGTGTATACAATGAGGGGAAATGCAAGGTGGGTTCAAGGAAACAACACACAAAAACCTGGTTATTCTTTATCTTCCTTAAGCCTAATGCTCGAACTATATCTCATATCTAACACAATGATGCAATAATAGTATAACATAAAGAATAAGAACGCAACATCAATCACACAAAACAACAATATATACGTGGTTCACCCTCTTCCTAGGGATACATCCATAGAACTGTGTTTCTTGATATTATAGGAAAACATATAGTTCTATCTGTGCTCTTAGCTTACAGATCTCTCTCCTTCTCTCTCTTTCTCCCCCCTCCCTGCGCACCCAGCTGAAGATATTACAATACAGACTGCTCTCACAACACAATACTTCTCTCTCAACAATAACATAACCCATCATAACATAATCGAACCCATCCTAGGTCCTCTTGACCTCTTTTTATACATTACAATGACTCTCAGACAATCTTAGGCCAAACACTAGGTGTCAAAACCCTAGGTCAACTTGACCTGCGTTTTCAGGGCTTTGCCAACTTGTCTTTCCTTCTTTCCTATGAGGTGCTCCAAAGCATCCATTGGTGGATTTTTCCTCTTGCTGAGTTGTCCATGATCCATCTTCCTTTCTGATTTGTCTTCCTCAATCTCCCCATCCAACGACTTTCTTTCTCTTACTTCGCTCCATATTTTATGCTCTTTTGGCCACTTCGACCTAATATCAGTCAACTTGTCTTCCATGCAGCTCGCACTTCACGGTTCTTCCTTAACCTTCTCTTTCTTCCATGACCAAGGCCCAACAAGATTCCTCCACTGGTTCTATGATACTAGCTTCCAACATTCAGTTAATTTTTGGTTTCACTTTCTTCTTATACACTCGATTCATCCTATAAGGTCTTTGTCTGACAAGTCTAACATATGGTTTTAGGGGTATATTCATCTCACCTAGTTCACCTACTATTCCTTTCGTCAATGTAAAGGTTGTTGGAAACATGTCACTGTATTCACGCAGTAACTCTGTTATCCTTTCTAGTGTCTCCTCATCCCAATAGTCTCCAATGCTTTCCATTTTAGGATTTTCTTCTGTCCCAATGTAGACTTTCTTGACTTTGATTGGTGCAGCAAATGCCTATGAATCTAGATATGGACCTTCCACTTCTCTCTCCACTTCAATCTCTATGATCTGAATTTTGCGCGTATAGTCTTCATCTGGTGATTCCTCTTCAACATGATAACATAAGAGTAAATATTTGATTGTTTGTCTATTCTGATGTTGATATTTTGTTATAATTTCATCCTCTGTTCTGTCAAAAAATATCACACCCTGTATCAGCTTCAAAGATGAATCAATCTTGGGGTTCTCATGCTCAAATGAAAAGATACCAAAAATTTCTTTTGTAATACAGTGCCTCTGCGCATCTCCTGGTCTATGTATGAGTTCCATGGGATACCTTCCAATGTATGAATGAAGTGATGACGCCATTCCTCTGGTGGTGTCATCCTCCATTATGTTCTGCATTTTTCTAGGTGTTTAATCGATTTTTCTCTCCCATCATACTTCTACACTGTATTTATCCCCTATTATGTGCCAAATCTAATGCGCAGTTATTGTTTACACTGATACTAGTCCTGAATTGTTTCTTTGTGCACACCCCACCATCTTGCAGGTGTTTTCTTAAGTGAAATATCCAGGGCTAACAACCTCTAATTTTCCAAAACTTCTGCCTCATAGTTTGTCAAGAATTCCTAGAAGTCATTCAACCCATGAAAACTGGGAGGTTCCCTTATCTCTGTACCAACTCACTTTATTGGGCAGTCTATTCTTACACATCTCCTTGTTGAGACTTCCTGTAGTCTATACTGCCAATTCTCCAAACTTGTATCTGAGTCTAAATCACATGATGTAATGCTTCTCCAGTCGAGTACCCTATCTCCAGTTGGGTTGACATAATCTTCTTCTCGTGCAATGTTTCTGTATAACTGATTTATTTCTTCAAAATCCAAATAGGTCTCCTTTAAAAACCTTTCTCCTTCTGAAGGATCCAATGGTTCAATAACTCTATATTCATCTGATTCAAAATTCATTTTCCTTATCTTCAGGTTGATCACAGACTAGTTATCAAATTCCCAATCCAATCCAAGTAATGATGGGTAGGGTGTTGTGGCATATACTATCTCTATCACTTTGAAATCTGTCAAAATGCGCAATCCATCCAAATTTATTGTCACACCTTTAAGTATTCCAATTGGTAACACTCTGTGTTGTTTTGCTAGTTTTAATTGGACATGTGAATAGCCTAAGGTCGGTTCCCCCATACATTGCCATGTCTTCTTAGGCAAGATGTTTACTTCAGAGCCTAAATCAAGTATGATATCTCCCATGTTGAAATCCCCAATGTTGGAATTTAGCCTGAATTCCATTCTTGTTCTTCTTCTTGTATGGAGATGATTGATAGTTTTCTTCTCTAACTTCCCTTCTACCTTTGTGTTGCATATTTATAGCATATTCTATAAGACCTTAACAGATGACAGATCATTTAATAACTTAACACATGATTGCATAAAATTATTGATGGTACTTACTTTCTCTAAAGGTTGTCCTTTACTGGTGTGATCCATTGAATATGGCATCTTGTACATTGGTGGGTCCTAATTTTATTGTGCAATTGATGTAGATGCAATTTTCTCCTTAAGAATATCCTGTCTGGCCTCCTTAAATGTTTCCTTTTCTTTTTGCGTGTCAAATTGCTTATGTGGCTCAATAGTCCTCTTTACCCATTGGTGTTGAGTTGGATCTTGTTTTGTTTCATTAGCTCCTATCTTGGCTCCTCCTCGAGTAACTATATTGATGTTTTTCCCATCATCCTTGAATTCTACAGAAATCCACTGGAATTTTTGGTTGTTTTGGTTCCTTTTTTCCTGAATCTCTCCCAAGAGTGTTGGGTTGTCTTTTGTGTCATGGTCTGATGTGCGAAAATACATACATGTTGCAAGTGGAGGTGGACAATCCCTTGCATAATGTCCTAGTTGTTGGAAGTTGTGGCATACAACTGGCCCTCTCCCTCGTCAAAATCCTCCTCTACCTTGTCCTCCATCCCTTAATCCACCTCTATATCCTCGTGGTGCATTGTATTGGGGTACCTGGTTGTACTCTGCAAGATTATATTATGGCTATGCATTGTTGTAATATGGTTGTGCATGTTTGAATGGTGGTGTAACCTGGTTGAACTGAGGTGCAACTTTCCCTGTCATCATCTCTTCTTTCACCCTGTAAGTGTATGAAGTTCTTTCTCTCATTAGTTCCAGCATTCTACATTCCTTATCATCACGACCCACCGATTTGCAAAAATTGCAATATGAAATTTTGTGTAGTCTCTGATACTTATGCATCATTGGAAAATGATATGGATCATTCCCATGTGTCTTACAAATCTCACACCATGGTCCTCCTGTTGGCAAGGGGTTTGGCACCCCTGATGTCAAGTACTGCGCAAAAGTTGGACATTCATTATTATAATGTCTGTATGTCCTGCATAACATACACCAAAAAACTTCTCTTTTCACTTTTCCCTTATTTTGGTTGAGTTGAAATAGCATATTCTTCAGATCCTCTATTGTTGGATCTGTCTGTTGATATTGGTTTTCTTCCAGTTGCAGGGCTTCTTGCAGAGCCTCCGCTTGATTTTGAAACTTCTATTGTCTCAAAGGATACTTCAAGTGTGGTAACAATGAGTTCACAAATGACTACCTATGTTGCATGTCAGTAATTGAATACTTCAACTTACCTTTCATATGTTTGAACCTTTGAACAATATCCCAAACAAACTGACCTGGTGTTTTCCTTATTTTAATCATTTCATTCATGTATTGGTCTTTTGATCTTGGATTCTGAAACTTGTTTACCAATAGATTTTTCACCTCTACGATAGTCTTTGGTACTCCTTGTGGATTGTTTACAACAAGGCTCATGTACCAGTCCAACGTGTGATCTCTTAGTGTGATAGATAACTACACAACTTTTGTATCCTCATCTGTGATATGCTTTTCTTCCCAGATATTTTCACAGATGAATAAATTATTTTCAGGGTCCTCTGATGCCTCTCCTTGAAACTCTAGTAATCTGAATGTGGGATATTGTCCTTCCATTTTGAATTGTGTTGAACTACTGCCTCCATGCGGTGTAGATAATTGAGTGTTACTTCTCGAACTTGCTCCCCTAGTTGGTTATCCTTGATTGGATCCTTGTCCTATTGCTCCTCTTCCAATAAAATTCAGTTTTCTAAACGCTGGTGTTATTACAGGTGTATTAGTTTCACATGGCGTTGTAGGTTCCACATTGACAGTGATATGGATTGGATTTCTGCCTTCTGTTACTGACCCTGGACCTCTTGTTTTCCTTTCCTATTTTGTGTGCATAATTTTCTCAATTTTCTCCACAGCTTAGAGATCCTCTACCTCTTCTTCATTGCTCGCCAAGCCTTATCTTTCAGCTATGGCCCGATTTTTGTTGTTCATGTTGTATTGGTAAGGTCTTCCATTTTGCGCCTTTCCATATTTTTCCATTATCTTCTTTATATGGTCCTCTTCCATCATGATTGGGTCCATCGCCTCCTTCTTCTTCCCATTATCCATCTCCTTGTCCATATCTCAACCTCCTTTCAATGCTTTCCCCCCTTCCCCATGCATGCAGGGAAGTTTAGTTTTTTGATTCCATGGTCATCACATCTTTTTCATACAATAAAACCTTGATTGAAGTATAACGTTATCTAATGTACCTACCTCTGGGCCCCTTCAGAAAATCCTAGTCTGCAGCAGTGTAGGACTTTGCGGTATCTACTGCAAATTCAATGATAAACCCTGGAACAATATTTTCTAAGCAGAAATATACTACATGTAAATTTATTATGTTAATGTTTAAGCCATTATTATAGATGTTTGTATTTCATTAGATAACGATAGCATACTCCAAGATCACTGAGACATACACAATCACAAGAGACACATCATTTATCCTCGGAAACCCTCTAGGTGAAGAAAACCCAACAAAACTTCCTTAATATAGATAACCAATACAATGGAAAGAGATCTATTATGCTAATACATAAAGTCCTCTCCCAGATATGAGCCTCTCTCTCTCTCCTTCTTCTCTGGTAGAAGATCTGAACTTGTCTCTCAGAATGAGCAAGTGAGTTCTTTCTAAGTGAGGTGCTAGCCTCCTTTATTTATACAAGTCCGGCACGTGTGAAGTGTCTCTTCACTGGTAGGGTTGACTTCTCAAACTAGGTGGGTAAACCCACCTTTATTATATTTCTGGTCTTCTTTAATATCTGTTGTGGCCGAATTCTTATTTTGCCTATTACAATTTTCTTTTGACCAATCCACAAAAGGGGATTTGGTCCTATTACAATAACCGACATGATCAATCTACAATGGGGATTGATCCTATGAATAATATATCAATAATAATAAGAATACTCTTTGCAGTTACATTATTTCAACACTCCCCCTTAACAAGAAGGGTATT
>SNQJ01S0031392.1:104163-125425 GCA_010110895.2 Picea sitchensis
ACCATGTTTCGCTGCTTCTTCCCTCCTTGCATCCCACCTTAATACTAAATCACCTGGGAGGAAATCTCTGTCCTTCGCCCTACGATCGAATAATGCCTTCATGTCGTCTTGATACTTCTGCAACCGTTCATCTATTTCGACACTATGTTGTTGAACCTCGATTAGATGATTTATCTTCCTGGTGACGTCATTTGGTTCTTCTTTCTGATCTTGCCACAATTTCCTCATGGGGAGTGCTAAATTTATAGGTAACACCACGTCTGTCCCATATACCATCTTAAAAGGAGACATGCCGATAGAAGTTTTAGTGCCTATGTGATTTTCCCACAAAGCGTACTTTAAATGTACATGCCAAGACTTTTTGTTTTCATCCAACACTTTCTTAATTATATTGATCAGGCTCTTGTTAGATGACTCGGCCAGTCCATTTCCTTATGGGTAGTATGTTGTAGAATGGCCAAGAACAATATTATACTTTTGGAAGAAGTTGATCATAGCCATAGATTTGAAATCCTGGGCATTATCCGTGACTATCTTTCGGGGGCAGCCAAATCTTGACAGGATATTGTCTTCTAAGAGCTCTATTACCACCGAGTCAGTTGCCCTTTTAGTTGGAATAGCTTCCACCCATTTAGTAAAGTAGTATGTGGTAGTTAAGATCCACTTGTGTTGGGAACTAGAATGTGGATTAATCTCTCCTATAAAATCTATCCCCCATTGTTGAAAAGGGGCCTCAGTTTTAACCGGAACTAGAGGTAGCACCGGGAGTTTATGTTTACCTGCAAATAACTGACAAGGGTTACAGGCTCAAACTTTGGCGTTAACGTCTGAAAAGAGTTTTGGCTAGTAATACCCAGCCCTCATAATTTTGTAAGCCATGGCCCTCCAAGTGTGATATCCAATGAAAGAGATGTCCATAGCGCGTTGCAACGTGGCTCCTGTGGTCATGAAACCGAAAGGCCTCTTGTCATACATGAACATACCCCAAGGAGTAGTAAAAGATGTTTTTTCTTTATCTTGTTCATTCATGGAAATTTGATTATATCCAGAAAAACCATCAATCATAGACATTATATTCGCCCCAAATACCCTTTCTAGCACATGATCCATTTTAGGCAATGGATAGTTGTCTTTAAGAGAGGACTTATTTAAATTTCTGAAATCCACGCACAGTCTAATTTCTCCACTCTTTTTTCTGACCGGGACCAGATTCGCCACCCAGTTAGAATATCTCAAAGGTACTATAATTTTTGCCTCCAAAATCTTCTTCACTTCTCTCTCGACCATAGGTAATAAAATGGGGTTGATCTGCCTAAGATTTTGTCTAAAAGGTTCGACCCCAGGCTTTAAAGGTATCTTGTGATCGATCACGGTAGTGTCGTAAGTTATTAACTCGTCATAAGACCAGGCAAAAACGTCTTTAAATTGTCTAAGTAGGTCCTTATATTTGTCCTTTATTTCAGGGGGGAGGAGTTTAGATATTTTAACCATCCTGGATTCTTCTTTGGTTCCTATGTCACAGTCCTCAACCTCTTCTGGTTGGGGTTGTAAGGTGGATTTTACAGGTATGTCATTTTGATCAAATAGTCTTTCCAGAGGGATCAGTCCCTTCAGAATCTGGTTATTTTTTAGGACCAGCATACGATGATATGTGATTTTGTCTCGGAAAGTTTGAGGGTCCTCCCCTTCTTGCATGATCCGTATCTGGTCATTTTGATTTTCTTGATCTGCGTGAGTTTCAGAAAATTCTCCTACTGCTTCAAGAAACTTCTTAATTTGTTCATCATCCTCAAAAACCTGCCAGTGTTGGATACTATCTGGTATAGATGGTCTGTGTCTTATCTCTATGTGATACTTCAATTTAAAAGTTGTAGGAGGAGTGAAAGTTGAAGCCACTTTAGCTAATGCATCATCATGTAAGTTTTCTGCGCGTGGGATGAAGTGGACATTTACAGACGAGAAATTTTTTTCCATCAGATCCCAAGCACAATTCCTGTATGATCTTAATCTGGGATGCTTGGCTTGGTACTGTCGATTTATTTGTTTGACTATTAACTTTGCATCCCCGTATACCTCTAGGTTATTTATTTTTAGCTTCCTGACAGCCTCTAATCCTAAGACCAAGGCTTTGTATTCACATACGTTGTTAGTATAATCTATATCCCATTGCAGTCTATAAGAAAAAGGGACAACAAACTTTCCTTCAGGAGCTACCAAAAGCACTCCTGCACCAGCCCCTTCGCAAGATGAGGCACTGTCAAAAAACATTTTCCAGATACCGGTGCTACACATATACTCAGTCATGTAACTTGAATATTCATGCTCTATATCATTTTCCTCTGTGCAACCATCTAAACCATCGTCAAAAGATAAGATACAATTTCCTAAATCTTGATCTGCAATGTAAATAGGGAAATTGTTTAGATTTTAAGGGTCGCTTACTGTATATGCTAACCTTGTCTCTCTGTACAACCAAGTAAATTGACCACCAAACACAGGAATTGTGGAGAACGTCATATCCAGTTGAAGAGAACCCCCCAGCTTGGCTCCCCATGACCTAGACAACAGTAAGCCATACTTGGGGGGAATATCAGCAATAACCACATCCATCAAGATACTCTTAACTGGGACCTGTGCCAGGGTAACTACTAAATCCTTTATCATTCCCATACACTTAACTCTTCTCGAATCAAAAGAGTAAAGATCTTCGTAAGGTATGGTGATCTGGAGACCCAATTTGTCCATAATAATTTTAGGCATCACATTATGGGAGGCTCTGAAGTCTAGCATGCAATTATGTAGTAGTTGATCGTATACATTTAAGGTGATATAAAAGGGAGCAACAGTGTCTTTGGACCCTTCAAAATGTGGACCAAAAGTGATGTTGGGTTTATCATATTCCAGGTTTAAAATGTCATATTGGATTTCTAGCTCTGAGACACCTATCACTTTGGTAATTTTCTTTCGATAA
This sequence comes from Picea sitchensis, assembly GCA_010110895.2. NCBI lineage: Eukaryota > Viridiplantae > Streptophyta > Pinopsida > Pinales > Pinaceae > Picea > Picea sitchensis. Next base: position 107,135 of record SNQJ01S0031392.1, read on the forward strand.
ACTGGGTTTTTTGCTAATTCTACAAAAGGAATTGGTATCTTAATTTTATTTATCTCGTTTTCGAAACTGAAAACTCCACTCACCTTGTCTGTTTCTCTAGTTGGGACTTGTGAATCCTTCCTTTCTGGCTTATTTGTCTGGACCTCTCTATTACTCATGATCTTGGTTGCAGGTGTAATTGTATTAGCTATTTCGGTTCCTTGTGTTTGGGCCTCAACTTTTCCCACCTCTGGTTCTTGTGAGTTTACTACTTTCGCTTTGCTGTTAGGTAGCAAGGTTTCTTCCGGAGTAGGCTCATAAGTTTGACCTCTTGGGATAATTTTCTTAGGTTGAGTAGTTGAAATGGGCTTACTCTTAGATCTCAGATTGTACTTAGGTTGTACCTCAACCATTATCATTTTGGTTTCTTCTTGAGAGCTACGAAGGTCGGTATGATCTCTTTCTTCACCCTTAACTGACGATTGTTGAGCGTTTAGATATTTTTCATAATCTTCTCTAGTCAGATACGGTTGTGTATAGTCATCACCGAAGTTTGTGACATCATCATCTGAATCTCCAAAATCTTGGAGATCATTCTCTCCTATAAAATTTTCGTTCTTTAGGGAAGCTTGTATTTTTTGATGTTCGTTTTTTATCTATCTTTGCTGGTTCGGGCGGTTGGGGTTCCTCTTGAAATCCTTTTTGGTGAAAGAATCAGCTTTGGCCTGTTCTAGCTCCATTCTGGATATTTTATTAGACAACTCTTTAATTACCCTAGCCATATCGTTTACTTTGTCATATGTGTATCTATTAGACCTTGACGACCCTACTTGTTCTCTAAAGCGTCTAGTTTCTCGGTTTCCAGTTTCTACTTTAGCTTTTAGTTTACCGGAAGCCATCATATTTGACTCAATCTATACAACGTCATCTTGCATTCGGTTTAGAGTAGCTCCCATTCTTTCTCGCAAAAGGAGTTCAAAATCTGGTTCGAAAGCCCCCACGAAAGTTACTTTGGTTGCGGGTTGGGACGGTTTAACCTCGGCTGGGATTTTGTTATATAGCTTGTTGAATCTTTGAATAAACTCCATAACTGTTTCTAAATTCTTTTTTCTTAAAGACCCAAACTTGGTTAAATAATATAGGTGGTCCTTTCTTTCTCCCCATTGTCTAAGGAATGCATCTTCCAAGGCGTCATATGACAAGATAGATCCTGCAAGTAGACTCCGAAACCAAGTTCGGACCTGACCTTCGAAGGTTTGGACAAGAAGCCTCAAATACACATCTTCATGTTCAAGACCTAGGATGTTTGTGAATTGATCGGAGAAATTTATGTGTTCGGCTGCGGTCAGATCTCCTTCCCCAGTGAATTTTGGTAAATTGTTTATATAAGTTTTGGGAAGGTCGTGCAGAGGAACGGGCAATACCAAGGGATCATATCTTGCTGCCACTTTATCAAACACTCTGGGAGGGGGGGCAGGCCCTTGGCCTCCATCTCCTCCCACAAGAGCACCTCCACCTCCTCCTCCGGCGGCTGCCATTGTTATTAGTGGAAAGTTGTAAAGGGAGTTTTGGAAGATTAAAAGTGAATCTTTACTTTCTTTGCGGGGTGAAAAATCTGAGGATGACTGGTAAGGGATGTGAGGGCTTGGCTCTTCGGAATTGCAAGAGACGTAGTCATGGGAACCAACAGGTGTGGAAACTGGATGTGTGAAATAGTCTTCGAGACTGGGTGAGGTCGTGACATTTAACTGAAGGGTCGACGATATATCGACAGCAGATGGATTTTCTATAGGACTTTTTCCTTTGTGTACTACAAAGGTTATCGGATGGGTTTCGCTTCTAACTCCATGGCAGTGTGACATTATATATTTAGTGTCAAAAAGAGGGCTGCGTGAAGTTGACAGTTCATAAGAACTCTTGGTCTTCAGTTGTGGGTATTTAGGCTAATAGACTGCAGGGGTCGGCTTAAGAGAGCCTCTCGTGTTTAAAATCTTCTCAGGATCGATGACGGGTGTGGTCTGTTTACCATCCAGGTTTTGTTTGGTATTCCTTTGTCCAGATGCCAGCTTATTAATTGTGGAGTCACCAAGTGAAAGATTAGAAATCCTTTAAAAGGTGTGCACTCTTTGTTCACTACCAAAGGGTGGCACTTTCAACGAAAAAGAATGTTGTTTTCCCAGGGAAAACGATTTCGTAACTCCGGTCCCCGACAACGGCGCCAAAAAGTTGTTGTTCCAGAGTCTGTACTTAAGGCTTGGAAGTACAGTGTCTAGGCATCCGAAAGTGAATGAGGGATAAAGAAGGAAGAAAATTCAACCTTCGGCAAGGGAAGCTAGGGATGATTTCTGGGTTGGCGTTGTCTAGCTTCCAACTGTTCCTGGATGTTTATATCTCGTTCAATTGTTGCCCAAGAACATTCGAGTTCAACCCGGGTAGTGGCTATTTTAAGAATAGTATCAAAAATATTTAAAGCAATATGTGTTTGGTCTGATAGTCTGGGTTCGATATTAGGCTATCTTGTTACAGGGACAGTCATAGAGGAACAAAAAGGTAGGAAAAACTTGGGGGAAATTTAGGTGTTGTCTCAATTCGGTCATATAAAAGAGAGTTTACAGTTCCAGGAATGAATATAGGGTGCCAACCAAAGGCCCTTTCCCGTAACTGAGTTATATTTTAATAAAAATGTATGAGGTGGGAGAAAACATTAAGTTGCCTATCGAGTAAGGCTCCTATCAAGGGAGAATCTCACTTATAAATAGAAGAAGAAAAATGTAAAGAAATAACCCGATGAAGAATAAGATATATATAGAATTCTTAAAGTGTTGACTGGTCTTATACCTACTGATAGCTGGTACAGAGGAAAAACAGTAAACAAGATAGAAAACCAAAATTCATTCACTATAGTAGAGGTTGTACTAAATTATAGCGAAGCATTCATCAGATACAAATATGAAATGAAATGAAATATGAGATACAAGGAAACAAACTCATAACACAGTCGTGACGGAATTGAGAATCTTCGGATTTGATTTATATTAACTCTCAAAATGGAAAACCTCTATTACAATCAACACAAAAAGGTCCAACCCTTTTTCTTTCTTTCTATGGTATATTTATACAGTTTTACATAAGATGGAGTCTTAATCGTTACAAGATTTTTAGTTATGATAAGGAGTAGAGAAATCGTTCCATTCCTTCATCTCTGTCTTTATTTGGTACCAAAAGCTTTCCCTCTCGCATGCTCGGTACAAGTGACACATCTTTCCACTAGCTGAGATATCAACCTTGATGATTCCGCTTGACAATTGGCCTCAAAAGAGTAACAATATCAGGTTAATTGTGGCAACCTTTCTTCCATCTGTCGGTCTATGATTTCAATGGAGCATAATTGCACACTTGGTTTAATCATACATTTATCTATTTGCACTATGTCTGCCATAGTTACTCATGAGATTTCGGCTGAATCTCCTTCTTCTTTTTCGTTTATATCAAGAGAGATTTTTGCTATATTCATTTGACTCAATGTCTCAGCACTACCTTCACTATCAATACCTAACAAATTACCATCTATAGAGCCAAAATCCTCTTCGAAGGATTTCATCACCTTCTTGGCTTGTAGTTTACCTTCTGATATACTGTGCTCCCACTCTTTCAGTAGAATATTTCCTCTCGTCTGCTCTGAAATGGAAAACCTGGGAGTACTTCCCGATTCCTTGTTGTTGGAAGCTATCACAGCCTATTGAAAAGTGACCCAAGCTGCTCTAGCTTCTCTTTCTCTGACGGATAAATTTTCCACTACTTCATCAACGAGTAAGCAGTTGTACCGAATTATCTCTACCTTGGTGAGTAAATTTCCCTGGGCTGCAGAAACCCTGCTCCGAATCTCCATCGCCTGGGATTGGAACATCCTGATATCTATAACTTTACTTTCGGCGATTTCCACTCTAGCCTGTAGTTGTTCAATCAAGTCCTTTTGTTGGCCTGCTTGTATCTGACCGTTCTGAACTACCAACTCTATTTGTTCGAGCCTAGTTTTGAGAAGCTCTATCTCTCTTTTATCGGCCAGCCATGCTTGTTCTATTCCTGCGCTCGCTTGGTCCTTGGAAACCTCCTCTGCCATGGCTAGTCTAGCTTCTAAGGTTTTGATGAGGCGATTTTTTTGCTTCAGCTGATTTTTCAAAACCCCGACTGAACATTGGTTTGTTGTGGCATATGCCCCTAAGGTCCTGGCTATCTCTGTAGAAAACTGTTCATTCTTCTTGTCTTTCCCATTAGTCAACACTTTGTATTTATTGGCTATTGATCCCCCTTCCTGATAGAATTCTCTTTTTACCACAGCCTTTCTCTTCTTATCAAAGAAGAACTCATTTGGAGGGAGCTCTTCCACCCTTATAGGTCTCAATTCTTCATTTAAAATCCACCCTGTGTCTATGTTTCCCTGAGTTGACTGCAAGAGAGTAATGGATGCGATGGGATCTCCGATTTGCTTAGTTGGTTGCCCCAGAGTAGTAACCAAAGTCTGCTTTTTCGGCTGGTCAGGAGTCTTTATCTCTGTTTTTGGACTCCTAGTTTTCTCTTGCCTGTCCTGGTGTTTTTCTTGGCTAGGTGTCGCATCTTTGGAGCCCTCGGCTTCTTTTTATTTCACCTCTGTTGTACTTGTATTCTCACCCCGCAATACTGCGGGAAGACAACTGCGTCGATGTTCTTGGAATTTTAGAACATCGACCCTCTCTTCGGGTGCCAGAGCTTGTATCTGAGCCAAAATCTTGGCATGAGATCTTGTGCCTCAGAAAATGTCATCCGAGGGAGAATTCTCGTGTTTGAATCTTTTGAGTCCACAACTTGCCAAATAATTACTTATGACCCTTTGCGGATCGTGCTTCTTGAATTCAATAAGAACCAATTTTAGGTCTTCCAGGGCTGCTGCCTCAGCTTTAGCATGCCCAAAATCTAACAAAGAATATGAATTTAGATGAACAAGGAAAGGTGGCCATACCTTCTTTGAATATCCCTTAAGCTCCTTGCTTATGCCACCGATTACGGTTTTCCTAGCAACCTCACGGCAAGCCATATTGTTAGGAATGAATAGTGGTAATGCATGTGGGGGAACAGAAGCCCCGAAAACCCTGAGATATGAGAATTTTGCTTCTACATACCAGTCAGCTATACTGCTCAAATTAATCACTATACTGTCTGAGATCCTGGGTGGAGGGTGGCCAAAAATAGTGACATGCAGCGGTACCATTACCCAGTTAAAGATTTCATACATGAAATCTACCGCTTTGTTTTCCCACAATTTTGAATGGTAGACGTGGATGGGCTCGGCCTCTGATGGAGTCCAACTCTAGTTCATTAAGGGAAAGTGAATTAGAAAACACATGGCGTCCATAATGTATGTGGACATAAATAATGAAGCCATCTTTCTACTCTCCCTCTGTGCCCGATACTCTGTAACTCGACTGGTCAAGCTGTCAGACAACATTTTCGCCCAGTCGAAGGAACAGCCTTCGGCAACTAAATGTATTAGAGGAACCCACTGAAGAAATAAATGTGTGGTGTCCTCTCTCCCATATAGTCTGCAGGTCATCATAGCTACATATTTGAACTGCGGTTCCAAGGAAGATATTGAATATATACCGTTACTGTCTGCCCTGAACTTCGCAGGGTGTGAAACCCAATCTCTGATTAAACTGGACATAGTCTTTTCATATTGCACACATTCCTTCTGTTTGAAGCTCTCCAAGAATTCAACATCATATGTAAGTTCTGACATGGTAGGCAACTTGTACATAGCCTACAGTTGTTCGGGTCTGAAAGTCCCAATAGTGACTTTCTGTTCATTGATGATGGTTCTGGTTGGTATGTCCACATGGTCCAATGCCCACCAGACCATATCATAGTAAGGGAGTAGTCGTGGCCTAGCTACTACTTTATGCATCCCAGATTGGATGACGATCTTATATTTGGTGGTCAGGTCGTCTTTTTCATTGTCACTGGAATCATCCAAATAATTTACCAATTCGGATTGTAGAACATCAGAAACAAACAACCAGGTCCTGATAGAGTTGACACTTCGAGGCGAAGTATTAGAGACATTGTCTGAACCTTGTCTCGAAACCTCAATGTTGTCTTTAGACGCTTTTCATGGGGCCATGGCGGGGGATCCTGCTTTAGCTCTTCTGCGATAAAAATATGTATACATACAGAAATTAGTTCGCTAAGAAAAGTTTTCTCTGCGTAGTATAGAAATGAATTTGTGATAACAAATAACAACTCTATATATTCAAAAACTCGGTACTTTTCAAGGACAGAATGGTCAAATCATGCTCAAATACAATTTTAGCAATAAAAACGCGATCCTTACTTGTTGATTCGCCTTGTTTCTAATTAATGCCATAAATTTTGGCAGTTCGAAATGTCAGTTGGCGTAAGGAAGAATTAGGACTTCCTCGTAAACTTTGCATGCATCAAATCACGAGAAATGCTAGCTTAGCTCAGTTAATCATGTTTTACCAATGTTAATTAATCTTTCGGTGCTCACTGCATCAGGAGCTTTCGCTTTAACCCTTTGAACCTCTAACACCCGAGATTATGATGATTGTCTTTGGTTAATAAAAAACGTAATTATGATTAGGCTCTTAATTAATTACGTCTCTATCTTTATCGCGACTTCGCGACTCGGGGCTTTGACAGTGTATATTTTTAAAGGAAAATACGCTGAGTTGCGAATTCCCAACATCTTAACCGCGGTTAAGATTTTTACCTTTATCATTAATGCGGGTTACTAAAACAAGAATCTCGTGGTTTCGGCTATCGGGGTTACACCAATAAGACTTTTGGAGTTAGTAAACGTCAAGACGCAAAATCCCGATGATGCTTAACCATAGTTTGGAAAAAATTTACTCTCGCTACTGGCCTGGGTAAAACTTTAAGTGATTTCGCCGTTTCTCTCTTCGGGACTTGTGAACTATGTGATTTATAACATCTGACATACGAAATCCCGAGGTAAAAAAGGGGGGAAAATTAATTGAACGAAAAGTAGAACTCTCCTTGAGAGTATGATAACCATCATTTCTCACGCGATGAGACTTCAGAGATTTTGGAACAGATGAAGGAAAATAGGAAAGCCATCTTTTGATTTCGAGAATTAAGATATGAAAATCAAAATGGGTTAAAAAACAAAGGCGGCTCCAACACCCTCAAACTTGATCTGCGGATTTCTGGATTAGTGCTTCTAGTTTTTTGGTACTTCTGGTACTCTGGTACTTTCGGTACTTCTAGTACTTTGGTTTTCTAGTACTTTGTGAAAACTAGGGTTTCACTTTTCAGGAGATCTATCCACTGAAAAGGTGCGCTGAAGGTGCCAAAATGATCCTTGGGGGAGGGCACACTTTTCTAGATGGTTTCAGGGTTGAAAAGCTTCACCAATAAAAAGCCCTAATTTTCATGTACGGTAACAATGACGTTTTTCACTTGTGAAAGATGCTTCCTTCAACTTGGCTCTGATACCATGTTAATGTTTAAGCCATTATTATAGATGTTTTCATTTCATTATATAACAATAGCATAATCCAAGTTCACTAAGAAATACACAATCACAAGAGACACATCATTTATCCTGGGAAACCCTCTAGGGGAAGAAAACCCAACAAAACTTCCTTAATATAGATAACCAATACCATGGCAAAAGATCTATTATGCTAATATAGAAATTCTTCTCCCATATATGTGCCACTCTCTCTCTCCTTCTTCTCCGGTAGCAGATCTGAACTTGTCTCTCACAATGAGAAAGTGAGTTGTGTCTAAGTGAGGTGCTAGCCTCCTTTAATTATACAAGTCTGGCACGTGTGAAGTGTCTCTTCACTGGAAGGGAAGACTTCTCAAACTGGGTGGGTAAACCCACCTTTATTATATTTCTAGTCTTCTTTAATATCTATTGGGGCTGACTTCTTATTCTTCCTATTACAATTGTCTTTTGACTAATCCGCAAAAGGGGGTTTGGTCCTATTACAATAACCGACATGATCAATCCACAATGGGGATTGATCCTATGAATAATATATCAATAATAATAAGAATACTCTTTGCAATTACATTATTTCAACATATTATTGACTCATTGTAACTGCACGATCTTCGTAGGATGCCACTCTAGATGTATGATCTAATTCGTAGGATGTTTATCCTTCAAACTTACTAACCACTCCTATAACAGATGCGGAAAATCATAGAAACATATCTCATGCAAGTTGCTAAACACATATTTGTCGAGATATTTGCACGATGTAAGTTTATGATTTCTATTGTCCTTCTGTGCAAACTTGAGTTCATTTATCCTCGACCATTTTTCAATCTCCACCTCCGTTGGATTCCTTGTCCTGAACATTCCCTTCTATGCTTTCATCCTCCGTGATTTTCTTCAACATATCTCATCCACTCAATCCTGGGTAGTTCTAGTCGGCAGTGGAACCATTTTTTGGTTACCTGGGATGACCCAGGTTCTAACCTCAAATAGGTTTCCAACAAAACCCTCAAAACTATCGACCCTCCTGGTAAACCAGAAGGCAACGTTGCGCACAAAGTTCACAACACAGTCTCACCTGAGATAACTTTATGGGGGAGTGCAATACTCTGGTGTTTGTAGTCTAGGAAGAAGTGGGGGTTGTGTTAATATTCTTTCCCTTATGCATCATTATCATCAATCATTCATCTACTTCTAGGATTCATTCATCTTTAAACTTATGCATGCATGTTGTTATAATTAGTTTTGACCATTCATTCTTTAACTGGTGATTACAAAAATAGTAAAATAAATCATTCATAACACATAAAAAAGTGTTTTACCATGGTTCACATCCTTCTGGGGCTACATCCAGAAAGATCTGGCTCCTCTTCTCTTTTATTCATTTTGATGCAAAATCTGCACTACGTGCATTACATCTTCAAGATTACAACCAAAATGAGGGTAGGTACCCTCTGGGAGGCTGACTAGATCACACAAGGCTCCACAACCTGTGACCTAACCCTCAAAAACTAACTTATTTCACTCTACCACAATAACCATAACAAAACTCACAATAATAAATAACTCACGAACCCCCAACCTAGACTTCCTAGGTCTTTATTTATACTACTCTACTGGCTTATAACTGTTACAATATTGTTAAAAACCCTAACGTTAACATGGTTGGGCCTATCTCCATGCGTGTCACGTTTCTTTTCCTCTTGCATGCTACTTTTGCTTCTTTTTTTCTGCATGCTTCTTTTCTGCCTCCTAAGGCGTGCGCTCCAAAAATAGACCTTCTCTTCCAAAAATAGGCTTGCACCCAAAAATGATCTTTTTTCCCAAAATAGGTTTGTGCCAAAAATAGATCTTTTCTCCCAAAATAGACCTATGCCAACAATCTTCCAACTAGTTCTCTTTTATGCTTCTAGATCACCTACTTTACAATTGCCTACATGAATGCAAGAGGCAATCTATTTGATTCACTATCCTTATTGATACACAAATATTGTATAAAGAAACAAATTCTCATATGTTGCATGAAAAAACATGCAAACTAAATCAATGGAATAACTACATAGACTACATGACATATAATTTTTTGTACAGTTGTAATTCCTTAAAATGAATAAAAGAATATGCCCAACACCCTGTTGGAACACTTTTAAAATTATAAACCTAAATTTGTTTCTTATCTTTTCACTTTAACTTAGAATTTGATTTCCAAAAGATAAATCCTTCCTCTTTTAAGCCTTAGGGAATTCACAAGGTCCATCGTCGATTGATTTCTCCCATCAATTAAACACGTCCCCTTTTCCCGAACATTTGGAGCCACCTAAATGTTAAAAAGGTCAAAACCCTTTGAAATTGGCTTCACGATTTCGGATTTCAGAGTTTCGCGCTTCAGGTGTGTTAACATGTCACTCTATCAAAACACCGATACGCGAAAAGTGTCCAACAGATCCTAATCACCACACACGTATACTTCCTAATATCTGACACATCTTTTTGGAAAGTGACCTGTTGGAATTTTAATGAAGTTAATTAACCAAATACATGAAGTGATAAATACCTAGAAAGAAACTAAAACCTAGTTAGAAAATCAATTAATAGTTTCACGATTTCAGATTTCGAGCCTTCGTCATCTATCATATCCCCTATTCACGAATCCTGAATTCCTAAAATGTCTTAATCATGAACCAGGGTTAATTAATGATTAAAAATGATTAACAATTAATTAATCACTTCTCTATTTCTCATTTTGGGGATCTTGCCTCGAGCGACTATCAATATGTTGAGGTCTAAAACCTCAAAATACTTGAGGTTAAACATGATTATTTAAAGGGTTAAACATGATTAAAATTAATTAATCACTTCACTATTTCGCATTTCGAAAGTCATGTAATGAACTACTATAGGGTAGCACAAGGTCCGAAACTCTGAAATATACTTAACGATAAGTGTTATTAACTGGTGCATTAATGAGGATTATCTCGTGATTAATTTTTCGCTGAATCATAACTCGGGAAAATTCAAATGTTGTTTGTCAAACTTCTGATTACGAACCACCAAAAATTAATGACAATAATAGATCTACGGTGATCATTCAAAATAAGATCTTGGACCACCGCCTAAATATTTTTCATTAAGGAAAGTTAATACTTCATCAGTAGAGGTATTTATAAAATCGATGAAATTAAGGGGAAAAGGATATTGAAGCTTGAATTTCATCTTGTGTTTTCACAGAACAACAAGTTTTCCAGATAAAAATTTTGTGCAATTCCCATGACAAGCAACAAAGTGTTGAGCTCGTGATACCATGGCTCCATGGAAAGTAGCTACAACATCTGGTGAAGGCTCTAACCCAAACATAGACATCATTTCATACACTTCGCCCATAAGCCAAGACACCACAAAAAACTGGATACATGTATTCGATATTCTACAGTACGAATTGATCAACTGCCCAGATGATTCAAGCGACAAAGATAATGAAACCTAGGCTACAAAATATAAAACTGTCTCTCAATCAAATCTACATAAAATATCAACGCGGGCCAGGCTCATGCCTTATAATGATATGATTTGTTGGGCACTGGAGAATGTCCACCTCTCGATGAGAACCATGTGCAATTAAAAAAAAATCGTGTTTGGGTATTTCCAACCAGAACATTTCCAGGTGATGTCCAAATTATCCCTAATCCCTAATTACATTTATAATGCCACTTTCTTAATGTATTTCGACAGAAAAAAATGTGCGCAATATCGCAAGAACTTACCCGATTTGATCAAAGATTGGTGCTCAGGCCATGAGAAGTTTAGAGAAGACAACCATGGCATATATGTTGTTGCCTCTTTAGAGCTTCACATGATGTATATATCTATGATGATGTGTAGACTTTATGGGAAGTAAAACATTGCCCATTTCTTCTTACCATGGGTACCCATCATGCATACAACAACAAAGGGGTATTCCTTCGATTGGGTCAAAATATTATCCGACAATTTGGTTAGGGAGATCACAGAATATGAGTCATTGATATCCAACAGGAAACCTACCCCATTTTACATGTCGACATACATCATGGATGTCATTTTTTTTATGACACCATTTCCTTGATGGGCTAGACGTGGACTCCAACCAGTGTTGAGCCGATAAATTTTTATCATTCGAAGCTATGGGAGGATAAAGCGAGAGATTTCTTCTATGAAATATGAAAATATGTGGTGGTGTCGATGCATATCGCCATATATGGATGCCCACCTCCTAGGATTTCTGACAAAATAGTTACCAATCAGGGAAAGATAGCCGATTGGTACATTGAAGAACACTTCTCTTACATTAGGGTTTTTGGTTGTCCTGTTCCTCCACATGCCTTACCAAAGTTTATACCAGATCGATTGGTGTGCTGCAAAGTAGCACATTAAACTATGCTTGGGGGAATCAATAAGGAATAAAAAGAAGTGTAGAAAAAGGTATGGCCCACCTTTCCTTTGCAGATCGATAAGTTCACACTGTTAGATTTCAGCTACTCGAAAGTAGAGGTCGCAACCCTGGAAGACATCAATCTTGTCAATATTGAATTCAAGAAGCATGATCCTTAGAGGATCTTTGGAAATCATATGGATCTTTACCATTTAAAAATATACGAGCATGAAGATTCCCCATAGGATGAGATATTCTGAGGAGCGAGATCTTATCAGGAGGTTTTGAGCCGAGTCCAAATTCTGGCTCTAGACAAATTAGCAGAGTTTCATAATTTTCAAAGGCACTAAAGGAATAGCCTTCCTAAAGTCTTGCAGGGAGAAACCATAACACCTTCATCTACACAGAAAGTTGAAATCCAGAGTTTAGAAGAAGGGAGCTCCAGTGGACAAGATGCTCAAGAAAATTTGGAGAAAACTCAGGTTGTGACTTAGAAAGGGGACATCGCATTAACAAATTCACCAAATGATCAGACTGAAGCTCGGTTTGAGGCCTTGATAAAAAAGGGGGGATAAAAACCACTGTCCACATCAGACAAATCAACTACTTGCACAACTAGATATCATTCATCTATCGAGATAGGCATCCCTATTCAATTTGTCACACCTTTACAATATAGTAGAGGGAACCCGAGTGTCGAAGTAGTGTTTATAGAAGATATTACGCCTATTTCGGTGGAAGAGATACCCCCTTCCAACATATTGTTCATCAAAAATAGGAGATATTTTTTGAAAAATATAAACTCACCAAAGGGAGGGTGCGATTGTCAAGAGACACAGAGTATTATATGACAATTAGGCCTTAGAAGAAGTAGAGTTCTCTATGGAAGTGGTAGGCTCATTGGGATATTTTTCCACAACAAACCAATACTCAGTTGGAAACCTAAAAAGAACAATTGAAGCATAAGGATGTTCTCATGCACCAGTTGCAAGGCCAAGTAAAGAATGTAGAACAGAGTGTCAGAAGTGAGATGCATAAAGGTTTTGAGTAGATCAAAGCCTGTGACAGGCAGGAAATTCAACAACTTAAGACCAGCCTTGATTTGATGCATAGAAATTCACAAGAAAGCAAAGAAATGGTCATTTAACAGGGGCATTTGGTCAAAAAATTGCAAGATAAATTAAACTTGACCAAGAATTCAATAGTGAATATATCATATTTTCAAGCCCAAGCATTAGGAGTGTAGGAGAAGCTGGAATCACTCCAACAAAACCTTTTTATCAGACTAGCTGCTATTCAAAATTATTATTGGTCAGCAAACCATTATTTAAATAATATTTGCATAAAGGAGAGAGAGGCCACTGCAACTAGAGTGACATTCCAAGAGGCCATTTTATCTTCATCAAATGAGAAAGTAGCCAATGTCACTAGATTTTCCCTTTTAGAAGAAACTCGAGGTGACATAATACTTAAAACCTGAGAGGCTAATATAGTTGAAAGTAAGAGATGAGCCAAGAAAGTGAATAAAGCTTGTGAGGAAGCTTGTTCCTCACTCAACAAAGATTCATTGGGAATTGAAATAGACAGTATGTATGAAGCCCTGGGAAAATTGATATTGCAAAACATCAACTCACTTCCAAGACAAGTATGGAAGAAACCCAGGCCGAAATCCAACTGTTGAAACAAGTTGAACTTACTCAGATAAATAAATGGATAGTCAATCCTAGTCTACAACTACAATCTTTATATCTAGAATCCATGAGGATGGAATATAGGCTGCCTCACATAGAAAATAAGTTATACACTTTTGAGGCAAATAATACAACAAAGCCTTCCAGGTTGGTGGTATAGTTAGTGCGCAAATGCGTTCAGTGCGTTGAGCAAGGAAAGGCCAACACATATGGGAAAAAATGATACAAAATGTGTACTCCTTTTTCACAAGTCATGATGGGGGACTAACTATTTTCTGAGTTGGAGTGCAAGAAGGAGAAATGTCTCTGCCAGCAAGCAAAGAGATAGATAAGATGCAAGTGAAACGTTTCAAATTTCACATATTATAATGTTTATTGTTTTTTAATTATGAGAATTTCAACCGCCTAGGGCTGACATCATTTTGTATAAATGCATAGTTTGAATACTGAACAAAGGCTACTTCTTGCCGAATGTAATAAGAAAAAACTCTCCTTTTGTGGGAATTAATAGACAGGGATTCCAATTTTTGTGCAGTTTGAGTTATGTTCTCTTCTTGTATTCCATATATCTTATTTCCCTTATGTTATTCCTTGATAAGTGAGTGATTGTAGTTTAGTACCACTACTATTGTAGTCACATTTTATTAGTTGGTTGATAAGAAAACAATTTTTCCTCTGTGTTTTCTATAAGTAAATACAAGACCCGTGAGCTACTTGGATTATTGTATCTCATATCCTTACAAGGGTGCATGCTTTTATTTATTCTACTGTGAACAAGGTAAGATTCATCTTGCATTGATGCCTCATTTTGTTTAACAATTCTGTAAGTTTCCCTCATATCACTTGATTTTATAAATTGAATCAGATGACAAATTACATCCTCTGTCCTGTTCTGTTATTATTTTCATTTGAGGATTAATTATTATATAACTAATAGAAGAAAAAAAACCGTTAAAAAAATCCCTTTATATTTATGATGCATTGACATTACTCTTTTGAGCCTTAAGGGTAATCTCAGGAAAAACATCATTTTGGCGTTGTTGTCGGGGATGGAGAAAGGAAGTTATTTTTCCCTAGGAGAAATGACAAGGTAATATTCTGTCTTTGATAGTGAACAAGGATTGAATATTGTATTTAGGATTTTATCATTCACTTGGCAACTCCATTACAGATAAAATGGCATTTGATAGCAAGAATAGCAAGAAGAACCCAGACGACCAACAGACTACACCTGTAGAGGATCCTAAAAAAATATTAAAACCAAGGGGATACCTCAAGCAGAATGTTTCATCCACAAGTAAGGTTTACCAACCCAAAGTTGTGTAAACTAATGCTAATGTTCCACTTGAATAGTCAATTTCACAAGAAGGTTACACACAAAGCCACTTCAGAGATACATCAACTGATAAAATTGACACTGAAGTCATAAACCCCAAACTTGTTTTACCTGAGGTAAAATCCAATATTGATTCAACTTCCCCCTTTACTAGTAAAGGTAAATGATCTCTTTTGATACCCTCTTTATTAGATATTTCGCTAATTCCTAAAGGGTTTCGATTCCATGAAAATATGAGGAGTATATCTTTTACCCTTACTCAAATCATGTTGGTTCTCCTGTTTATATATCCTGTAAGTCCGAAGAACCCAGCCCTCATTTCCCTTTTCCCCCTTTTTAAGACTTTCCATCTCCTACTAGTTTGTTTCTCAAACCCCATTCTCCTAATCCCGAGGTAATAGAAGGGTCACTACAAGTTTATGAAAACCCTCTCTTTACTTACCAAATTCCATCCCCTTTACATCAAATGACTGCAACAAGAGGAGGTGGCATTGGAGACGGTCAAGGACCACCACCTCCGCCTCCTAGGATTTTTCCAAAGTGGCAGCCAAATACGCTCCTTTAGTCCTCCCCCTATCCTTCATGATTTACCAGAAACTTATATGAAGAACTTACTGAAATTCATGGGAGAAAGGGGTTTTGACTGCTACAAAGCACATAAACGTTTTTGACAAATTCGTTGATATCCTCAGCATTGAGCATGAGGATTTTTATTCAAGAATTTTGGTGCAAACTTTTGAGGACCAAGTAAGACTCTGGTTTCGAGGGATCCCTGTAGTTTCTATAACATCTTATGACGTGCTATAAAACACCTTTTTAAGGCAGTGGGGAGAGAAGAAAGATCATTTGTACTATCTGGAGGAATTTTAGGCTTTGAGGAAGAATAATTCTAAGTCAGTCCTGGAATTCACCCAAAGGTTTAATAAACTATATCATAAGATCCCAATAGAGGTTAACCCCTCTCAGCCCGCAACACAGGTGATGTTTGAAGGGGATTTCGAGCCTGACTTTGCCTTACTTTTGAGGGAAAGGATATCATTTGATCTCACCAAAATGAAAGAAGACACCATCAAAATTGAATCGAACATGATGGCATCTGGTAAGATGAAAGAGAAGGTTGAAATAAGAACCAAAGAAACTAAGCGCTTCAGGGAAAAAGATGGAACTTCTGGATCTGGGAAGTCCACAGAGGACAAAATGGATGACATGTTTAAACTAATTAACAAGTTATCAAAACAAATATCCAAAATGGAATTAGACCAAGATAAACCTGATCCTTATTCTAGGAGAGATTTCAAAAGGAATCCCAATCCACCGATCCAACAGAGACTAGTAAAAAACGAGGATCAGAAAATCAAAGCTCCTTTTAAAACATAAAACTTTATGCAAAGCAATGATGTACAAGACTTTGAGGGGTTAGATGAAGATATAGACAACCTCACTAATAACGACCAATAACCTCACCTAACCAGACAAAATTATGAAAGTTCTTTAGATCAAGAAACAATGTTTGGAAACGAGGTAAGTATAAATAATATGGGAGAATTTGATTATCAAGGAATCACCGACTCTATAATGGCCAAGCTTCAACAAAAATGTAATTTAAGGCCTAGAGATAAAAATTCTACAACTGTTCCACCAAAAAATATATTGTCGAGAAATAAAACAAATGAGACAACTCAAACATCCACTGAAACGCAAGATGCCAAAACAAAAATAGTTGAAACGCAAGATGCCAAAACAAAAATAGTTGAAACGCAAGATGCTAAAACAAAAGCAATTGAAACACAAGTGACCAAGACAAAGATAGTCGAAACCAAAGCAACGCAAACCAATAGAATAGAAAAAAGAAAAATATAGATCCCAACCAGAGAGGCCAAAAAGACAATCAGAAGTTTCAATCTGGAAAGAAAAATTAATAAAATCAAAACCTGTGCCCCTAGTTGAATTTGAAAAAAACTGACATATAGGAAACAAATTGCCAAAATGATAAATTTCTCAGATACTAAAAGTCATGTGAATACTACCCGGATGGGGTGATGGAGCCAGACACCTGGCGCATAGAGGAGGCAAAGGGAGGCCAGCAGTGCACGGAGCCATGTTCTCGGCTCGTGCCCACTACGGCCATTACCCCCATGCATTAATTTGAATTAAACGTCGATAGGAGGGGCATTAAACCGAGCTCCCTCGACCACCTTTACGCAGAATGCAATGCCGTGTTTCATTTGTGTTTTCGCCCGGCAGTCTGGGTTTGGTTATGTTGGTTTGCTCATGGTGCTTCTGCTCCTCCAGTCGCTCCCCGCCCTCAACCTCGGCTCTGCAGACCTCCCACATCCGCCGGGCCACACCATGCCGTGACAGAGATTGCGACCACGCAGGGGCTCTCCTTGGCATCCTCGAAGGCCCCGCATGTCTTCTTCACCCTCTGGTTCATCTCCCACCTCGGCGTCGTTGCTCCGACCCCCTGCTCCCCCAGCCTTTGACTGCTTGGCCATCATTGACACCACCCTCAACCCTTCTTGGCGATATCCTTCTTGGCTTGGACCCTCCTCCCTCAGGAACTCCTCTCCTCCTCCTGTGTCGGATGTAGCCTCAGTGAAATCACCCTTTGGAAGGGCTGGCCACGGTCGACCCAGCAACAAAAAGACGGCGCAATCCTCCAACCTGTTGCACGAAAATCTCACCGTTTTGCATGATTTGGTCTTTGAACTCCAGGAAGGAGTGGAAAACCTTCAGTTTCGTGTTCAGCAGATGGAGGGGAGGTTGTCTGTACTTCTTCAGCTGCTTTCAAACCACCACGAAGCCTCCCCTGCGGAATCCAGTGACGCACCTCTCACTGCAAGTGATCATGAGAGCAGCCATCAGCAGGAAGCCGCAGAGGGGAACCAACAACCTGACTAGAAGGAGTTCGAGCCAGCTCTCATGGACATTGTCGAGAAGAAGCAACCACCGGAGAGCAAAGAAGAAGATGTCAAGGGCGCGGTTCAGCTGGAAGTCAGGGAGATGACAGGCTTCAGTCTGCAGGCGCACACCCCGACGATAGATGCTAAGACGGCTGCTCACGAGGACAAGTGCACCGAGGCCATGGACATGCAGTGGGAGACCAGTGGGACACCCATCATCGAGGAGCCCTGGCCAGGCCTTCTGCTAGAGTATGTGCCAGATTACAAACCACTTGTATGACCCCTCTAGGGGGATGTTTCCTGTTTCTTCTTTTACTTTTACTCTAGTGACCTTCATAGTAGCTAAATTGTCTGTTTATGCTAGGACTGATAGAAACTCTGATACTCGAATTGCCCGGTTGGCTGAACTGGTTTCTCCTTCTGGAGCAGTTCAGTAATTACAACCGGTTGGC
>SNQJ01S0031392.1:125475-139356 GCA_010110895.2 Picea sitchensis
GTTTTTGTACTCTTGGTTTGGTTCCTAGAAGGTTTTTTATATATATAAAATACTTACTTACAAAAAAAAAAAAAAGTCATGTGAATACTATTAATTTAGAAGATGATAAACCTACTATAATGTTTGGTCCACATATAAAAAATGCTAAAGATCATGTTGCTCCTTTTTATATTACGTTGACTGTGCATGATCACCTACTCGATAACTGTATGTTGGATTCTGGAGCCTCTGACAACTTAATGCCCAAAGTTATTATGGAAAACCTGGGTCTCGATGTTACCAGACCATACCGATATTTGTATTCTTTTGATTCAAGAAAAGTTAAATGTCTTGGTATGATCAAATATTTGGCGGTGAATCTTACATAGTTCCCTGTGAAGATTATTCTCATGGATGTAGTTGTTGCTGATGTTCCTGCGAAATATGGCATGTTGTTATCCAGGTCTTGGGGTGCCAAAATTGGAGGATCACTTCAATTAGACATGACGTGTGCTATAATCCCAATCTTTAGTGGACAGTTCACCCGTCTATACAGAGAGACAAGATTGGCATATACTGTAAGTGACCCACAGAACCCAAATAATTATCTGGTTTATGTCGCAGATCAAGATTTAGGAAACTGAATATTATCAATGGATTATGGTTTTGACGAATGTACAGAAGAAAATGATTCAGAAAAAGAAAACAAAAAATTGAAAAATCAAACAAAAATGTAAATAGTATAGGGGTTTGGAAAAAAAAATTGGACGATGCTTCGTCTTGGGAAGGAGACAGAGATGGAGTGTTGTTTTTGGCACCCGGAGATGAATTCATTATTCCTTTCTCATATAGGTTATAGTGGGACATTGACTATACCAATAACGTATGCGAATATGAGGCTCTGATATTAAGATTGGAGGCTACCCGGAAGATGAAAATAGAGAATCTAATAGTTTACAATGATGCATAATTAATTGTAAAATAGATAAGGCAACAATATCAAGCCAAACACCCAAGGTTAAGGTTGTACAGGAACTACACCTAGGATTTGATAGAAAACTTTTTCTCATCGTTTAATATTCATCATATTCCTAGGTTACAAAATCAACAAGTTGATTCTCTAGCACAAGAGGCTTCTACTTTTATGCCACCTATAGTCTTAAAACTAAAGTATCACATAGAAATGAGACATATGCCTTCAACACTAAATAATGTTCAACATTGGCAGGTTTTCAAAGATGATGAGCAGATCAAGCAGTTTCTAGAAATGGTGGATGAATTTTTCGAAATACACATTGACCAGGAAAATCAAAATGAGCCTACTTGGATCATGCAGGAAGGCGAAGATCTTTAGAAGTTCTAGGATAAGATTTCTAACCACCGCATGTTGGTGTTAAAAAACAATCATATTCCCAAGGGTCTAATTCTATTAGAGATATTATTTTATAAGAACGATATACTTCTGAAGTCTACCTTGCATCCTCAGCCCGAAGAGGTTGAAGATTGTGACATAGGAACTAAGAAAAACCCCAAACTAGTCAAAATTTCTAAATACCTTCCACCCGAAATGAAAAGTAAATATGTTGAGTTACTCAAACAATACAAAGATGTCTTCTCTTGGTCTTACGATGAACTGAAAACCTATGATACCACTGTCAACAAGCATAAAATCCCTTTGAAACTGGGCATCAAACATTTCAAAAAAAATATCAGACAGATAAACCTGATACTCCTGCCTGTAATAAAAACAGAGGTAAAAAAGCTCCTGGATGCAAAAAATATTGTTCCACTCATATATTTCGAGTGGGTAGCTAATTTAGTTCCAGTTAGAAAAAAGAATGGTGAAATCCGACTCTGTGTGGATTTCAAGAACCTAAATAGATCACCTCTTAAAGACAATTAACCACTCCCTAAAATGGATCATGTTCTAGAAAAAGTGGTCGGGGCTAACCGAATGTCTATGATTGATGGATTTTCAAGTTACAATCAAGTTGTGGTCCATGAATATGACAAAGAGAAAACTGTGTTTACCACTCCATGGGGTACTTTCATGTATGACAAAATGCCATTCGGTTTGATGAACACAGGGGCCACTTTTCAACGAGCGATGGACATAGCCTTTGTCGGATAAAGAGATAAGTTTTTTGCTATTTATCTTGATGATTTAACTACCTTTTCTAACTCTGATGCAGAGCACTTGATACACCTCAAACATATGTTCGATAAATGTTGGAAATTCAGTTTGTCCCTAAATCTCAAGAAATCTTATTTTGCAATGCAGGAAGATAAACTCTTGGGCCATATAGTATCTAGGGAAGGAATCAAAATTGATCCAAAAAGGGTTGAAGCCATAGATACAATAAATATTCCTAGAAATAGAAAGGAGATTCAGTATTTTTTAGGATTTTTTTTTTTTTTAAGAATTTTCATCCCAAATTTCATTGAAATTGTTAAATTAATTACAAAGATGCTGAAAAAGGACAGCGAGGTCAAATGGACAATCAAGGCTAAATCATATTTCGAACGCATCAAGAAGGTAATCGGAGAAGAACTGATTTTGGCCATCCCAGACTACCTAAAAGAGTTCTTTATCTTTTCATTTGCATCCGAACATACGATTGTGGTCATGCTCTTACAGAAGAGCAAGGAAGGGTTCGAACAACCGATAACATTCTTTAGTAAAAGCCTCAGAGATGCAAAGTTGAAATACGATATACTGGAAAAACAAGCATGCATAATGGTGAAAGCCCTTAAATCTTTCAGGACTTACATGCTACATTCCAAAATAATTTCCACATACCAACCATCTCTGTTAAAGATATATGAGTTCAACCAGATAGTGACAGAAGGAAGGGATGATGGCTAGCCAAGATTCAGGAATTTGATCTTGAGGTCAAACCAACTAAACTAGTCAAAGGTCAAGGCCTGGATAAGTTGTTAGCTTAATCGAATTTCAGAGCACTTGGAATAAATCATCTACAAGATTACGAAGAAATTCCACACATAGAAGAATTTGATGATCATGCGCCTACAACTTAGATCCAAGAAAAAATTTATTCCTCTACTTGGTACGGCGACATAGTTTCATATCTCATGGCTCTCTAGTTCCTAAGTGATATGACGCCTTCTAAGACAAGAACATTGAAGATGCACGCAATAAAATATTGCATCGTTGATAGTCAGTTGTATTGGAAAGATCCCCTGGGATTTTTACTAAGGTGCCTAATAGAATCTGAAATGAAGAATGTTATAAATTAGTTTCATGAAGGGGTGTGTGGAGGACACCACACATGGAGGGAAATGACCTATAATATCCTGACAGTTGGATACTTTTGGCCGAAGTTATTTACAGACGTGAATATTAAAGTCAGAGCCTATAATGTTTGTCAATTATTTTCAGGTAAACAAAAACTTCCTGCACTACCCTTGACCCCAGTCAAAATAGAAGCATCGTTTCAGCAATGGGGTCTGGATTTCATTAATGAAATCCATCCACCTTCAAGTGCATAACATAAATGGATCTTAACTGCCACAGTATATTTCACTAAATGGATAGAATCCATTCCAACAGGAAATTCTACAGACTCGGTGGTGATCAATTTCTTGGAAGAAAACATTTTATCTAGATTTGGCTATCCTTGGAAAATAATTACGGATAATGCCCAGGCCTCCAAATTCATGGCGATGGTCAATTTTTGTCAAAAGTACAATATCATAATAGGACATTACACAACCTAATATCCTCATGGAAAAGGATTATCCAAATCATCAAATAAGATCTTAATCACCATAATGAAAAAGGTGCTGACCGAAAACAAGAAAGCCTAGCATGTTCATTTGAAGCACGCTTTGTGGGCAAATCGAATAGGCACTAAAAAATCAATCGGAATGTCTCCTTTCCAAATGGTTTATGGTATCGACGTAGTCCTCCCCATAAATCATTTTCTTCCCCTGATGAAGCTTTGTCAAGATGCGAAGGAAGAACTGAATGATGTTACCAAAAGAATAAACTAGCTAGTTGAAGTTTAGAAAAATAGGGTTGAGGTGGATGAGAAACTTTAAAGATATCAAGATAATATGAAAACCATGTTTGATAAAAAAGACAAAGATAGGGAATTCCTTCCTGAAGACCTAGTTTTTAAATGGGATGCTAGGAAAGAGGACGCTGGAAAGCATGGAAAGTTTGATCACATCTGTTATGGACCTTTCAGGGTCATAGCCTCCAAGGGAAAGAATTCATTCTTATTAGAAAACCTCGATGGGAAAATACTTAATGCCCCTATCAATGGGCGCTACCTGAAGCACTTCATGCAATAATCAGGTCCCAAATCACCATTGTATATATTGGTTTGATGTTTTTATTTATTTACAGTTTTCCACTTCTTTGGTAAGTTTTTGCTTTCACTATAGATGAGACCAGTTTTGTTAATTTCATAAAAACAAAAATATCAAAAACAAGTAACACCTATCGTTTCTTTTTCTTCAAAAGTTTCTGACATTTCTCATGTTTATTTTTATGCAGAATAATTAATGATAGTTGAGATATAAGGATGTATCAGAAACCAACACTCACGTTTCAGAACATTGGCTTTCTCTCAAAACAGGTGATAAATAAATGGTTTACTTAGTTGAAAATATAAAGAAAATCTGAGGTGTGAGTTTCTACCCTACTAACCGAAGTTAAATTTTCAAAAGGATCTCATTAAATTATGAAATAAGTATCATCCATATAAATAGTGTCACATGATCAACAACCAGAGGGATATAAGAATTACAGCCTAATCCTAAAACTCTTGTCTGAGTTTTAATAAAATTAAAATAAAAATAAAAAATGAAATAAAATGTATAAAAAGGAAAAGAAAATAAGAATAAAAGAAGCTCGCAAATTTGGAAGTAGGTCTGAGTAGGAATAAGGTCCCTTTAGAAACCTTTAAATATTTAGTCTGTTCCCATCCATCATGTATGAAATATTTAATTATCTCTTAATTTGCACATCCTGATTTTAAATCCCCACATAAATACAAAGTTCACCTCGACTCGAC
Source organism: Picea sitchensis (assembly GCA_010110895.2). Classification (NCBI taxonomy): domain Eukaryota; kingdom Viridiplantae; phylum Streptophyta; class Pinopsida; order Pinales; family Pinaceae; genus Picea; species Picea sitchensis. The sequence continues at coordinate 130,497 of SNQJ01S0031392.1, forward strand.
AAGCCTAAAAAACTAGACCTTCAAAATGAGAGTAGGAGACATTTTTGTGATTCCTCTTATTGTAACTGAGAGAAAGTGTGTCTAGGATAATCCTTACTACTTTAGCCCTTCTATCATATTTTAAACTGATTTGTTTTGCTCAAGGAAATTCCCTGGAAATTAAAATCTCCCCGTGATAACTTTTGTGTAGGCAAAGGTGTTTTGAAGGTCAGGGGAGGATTAGCCCAAAGTAAATCAAAGTGAGTTGACAGAACTTAGCTGCTAAATTATAAACAGATATCATCTTGTGTATGATCAATACAAATTGATTGCCCCCACTTCAAAAATATTAAAAAATAAGATGGATTGTGAAAGGAAATTCATAATCTGATTGCCCCCATCTAGTCCAAGACAAATGGTGAAAGGAAATTCGAAATTCAATTGCCCCCATTTTGTCCAAAATAGATGATGAAAGGAAATCCATTTAAATGATTTCCCTCATCTTAGAAAAGTGCAAATTGAAGTGGTCAAAGGAAATTCAATGGGAAATGTAGATAACTTCACCGGGGTACTAAACATGCTCACTGGCAGTGAAGCAATGTCTATTATATCTGCAAGGTTTTTATACATGTATATAATGTGCTATGGTAGCTAGTTATATTTTCGACAAAGATTTACATTATAAGCTGACAAGGGGCCCCCTAATTAAAATTTCTAAAATTTACTTTGCCTTGATGCAAACAAAATCGACCAGAGTCTGATAGATTGATTAAAGTTGTCTTGATTATCTTAAACAGACTCGAAATAAGTTTCAGGAAAAAGTAAGCTATAAACAACCTAAGCTCGAGATTGGTGAACGATCAAGTTTTTGAAAGCTTTATGAGATAAGTCTAAAGTATAGTATCCTTCTATTTGTTTTCTCAAAGGTGTTTCCCAGAAACCCAATGATGACTCCATTAACCCAATAAAGGAACTTAGTCTACAGTTCTTCCACGCCTCGCAGGGAGACACGATCCCCAGATGGAGCCTATGTTGGAACACTTTTAAAATTATAAACATAAATATTTTTCCTATCTTTTAACTTTAACTTAGAAGCCAATAACCAAAATATAAATCTTTTCGCTTTTAATCCTTAAGGAATGCACAAGGTCTGTCGTCGATTGATTTATCCCATCGATCGAATGCTTCCCCTTTTCTTGAACGTTTGGAGCTACCTGAATGTTAAAAAGGTCAAAACCTATAGAAATTGGCTTCGCGATTTTGGATTTTGGATTTTGGAGTTTTTCGCTTCAGGTGTGTTAACATGTCACTCTTTCAAAACCTTGATACGCGAAAAGAGTCCAACAGATCCTAGTCACCACACATGTATACCTCCTAATATTTGACGCATCTTTCCAGAAAGTGACCTGTCAAAATTTTAATGAAGTTAATTAACCAAATACATGAAGTGATAAATACCTAAAAAGAAACTAAAACCTAGTTAGAAAATCAATTAATAGTTTCAAGATTTTGGATTCCAGGCCTTCGTCATCTATCATATCCCCCATTCACGAAGCCCGAATTCCCGAAACATCTTAAGAATTAAGAATGGTTAATTAATGATTAAAAATGATTAGCAATTAATTAATCACGTCGCAATTTCACATTTCAGGGATCCTTCCTCGAGCGACTATCAATATCCCGAGGTATGAAACCCCAAAATACTTGAGGTTAAACACGATTATTTAAAGGGTTAAACATGATTAAGATTAATTAATCACTTCACGATTTCAAGTTTTGGAGGTCATATCTTGAACTACTATAGGGTATCTTGAGGTCCTAAACTCTGAAATATACTAAACAATAAGTGTGATTAACTGACACATTAATTAGGATTATCTCGTGATTAATTTTTCACTAAATCATAACTCGGGAAAATTCAAATGTTGTTTGTCAAAATTAAGATCGCGAACCGCCAGAAATTAATGAAATTGATAATAGATCTACAGTGATCATTCAAAATAATATCTTGGACCACCGCCTAAATCTTTTTCATTAAAGAAAGTTAATACTTCGTCAATAGAGGTATTTATAAAATCGATGAAATTAAGGGAAAAAGGATATTGAAGTTTGAATTTCATCTTGTGTTTTCACAGAACAACAAGTTTTACAGATGAGAAGTTTGTGCATCTCCCGTCACAAGCAACAGAGTGTTGAGCTCGTGATACCATGGCTCCATGGAAAGGAGCTACAACATATGGTGAAGGCTCTAACCCAAACACATACATCATTTCAGACACTTTTCCCAGAAGCCAAGACACCACGAAAACCTGGACACAGGTATTCGATATTCTATAGTACGAATTGATCAACTTCCCAGATGATTCAGGTGACAAAGAGACTGAGACCCAGGCTACAAAATATAAAACTTCCGCTCAATCAGATCTACATAAAATAGCAACGCAGCCTAGGCTCATGCCTTATAGTGATATGATTGGTTGGGTGTTGGATAATGTCGACCTCTCGACCAGAACCATCTACAATTTACAAAAAGTTGTGGTTGGGTATTTCCAACTAGAACATTTCCAAGTGATGTAAAAATTATCCCCAGTCCCTATTTACATTTATAATTCCACTTTCTTAATGGATTTCGACAGAAAAAAATGTGCGCAATATGGAAAGAACTTACCTGATTTGATCAAAGATTGGTGCTCACGTCCTTAGAAGTTTAGAGAAGACAACCATGGTGTATATGTTGTTGCCTCTTTAGATCCTCACATGATGCATATAGCCATGATGATGTGTAGAATTTACTTGCAGGAAAACACTGCCCATTTCTTCTTACCATGGGTACCCATCATGCATACAACAACAAAGGGCTATTCCTTCAATTAGGCCAAGATATTATCCGACAATTTGGTTAGGGAGATCACGCAATATCAATCATCAAGAGCCAAGTGGAAACCTACCCCATTTTACATGTTGACATACATCATGGATTTCATTTGTTTTATGACACCATTTCCTTTGATGGGATGGATCTGGACTCTGGCCAATGCTAAGCCGATACATTTTTATCATTCGAAGCTATGGGAGGATAAAGCGAGAGATTTATTCTATGAAATCTGCAACTATGTGGTGGTGCCGATGCATATCGCCATATAAGGATGCCCACCCCCTAGGATTTATGACAAAATAGTGACCAACTTGGGAAAGATAGCGGGTTGGTACATCGAAGAACACTTCTCTTAAATTAGGGTTTTTGGTTGTTCTGTTCCTCCCCATGCCTTACCAAAGTTTCTACATGAATGATTGGTGTGCCGTGAAGTATCACATCAAAATGTGCTTGGGGGAATCAATAAGAAATTAAAATTAGTGCAGAAAAAGGTATGTCCCACCTTTCCTTTGCAGATTGGTAAGTTCACACTATTAGATTTTGGCCACTCGAAAGTAGAGTTCATGGCCCTGGAAGACATCAAGCTTGTAAATATTGAATTCAAGAAGCATGATCCTTAGAGGATCGTGGGAAATCACATGGCTCTTTCCAATTTAAAAATATACGAGCATGAAGATTCCCCCACAGGATGAGATATTTAGAGGAGCGAGATATTATGAGGATTTTTTGAGCCGAGTCCAAACTCTGGCTCCAGAAAAATTAGCAGAGTTTCATAATTTTCAAAGCCACCGAAGGAATAGCCTTCCTAAAGTCTTGCAGGGAGAAAACTGAGGTTCTGACTAAGAAAGGGGACACCGCATTAACAAATTCACTAGATGATCAGACTTAATCTCAAGCTGAGGCCTTGATAAAAAAGGGGAGAGAAAAACCATTGTCCACATCGGACAAATCAGCTACTCGCACAGTCGGGTAGCAACCATCTACCGAGATAGGCAACCCTATTCAATATGTCACACCTTTACAATACAGTAGAGGGAACCCGAGTGCCAAATTTGTGTTTATAGAAGATATTACGACTATTTCGATGGAAGAGATACCCCCTTCTGACATATTCTTTAACAAAAAGATGAAAGTTGTTGTGAAAAGAGAAATTCACCAAAGGGAGGGTGCGACTGTTAAGAGACACAAAGTATTATATGATGGTCAAGCCTTAGAAGAAGCAGAGTTCGCTATGGAAGTGGCAGGCTCATTGGGATCTTTTTCCACAGCAAACCAGTACTCAGTTGGAAACATAAAGGAACAATTGAAGCAGAATGATCTGCTGGTTAGCCAGTTGCAAGGCCAAGTAAAGACTATAGAGAAGAGTGTCAGAAGTGATATGAATAAAGGTTTTGAGCATATCAGAGCCTACGAAAGGAAGGAAATTCAACAACTTAAAACCAACCTTGATGATATGCATAGAAATTCACAAGCAAGCAAAGAACTGGCCATTCAACAGGGGGATCTGGTCAAAAAATTGCAAGCTAAATTAAACTTGACTGAGAATGCAACAATGAATATATCATATTTTCAATCCCAAGCATTAGCAGTGCAGGAGAAGATGGAATTAGTCCAACAAAACCTTTTTATCAGACTAACATCTATTCATAATTATTATTGGTCAGCAAACCATTCTTTAAATAATATTTGCATAAAGGAGAGAGAGGCCACTGCAGCTAGAGTGACATTCCAAGAGGCCATTTTATCTTCAACAAAGGAGGAAGTATCCAATGTCACTAGATTGTCCCTTTCGGAACAAACGCAAGGTGACATAATACTTAAAACTTGGAAGGATAATATAGTTGAAAGTAAGAGATTATCCAAGGAAGTGAAGAAACCTTGTGAAGAAGCTTGTTCCTCACTCGACAAAGAATCGTTGGGAATTTAAATATATAGTATCTCTAAAGCCCTGGGGAAAATTGATATTGCAAAACATCAACTCACTTCCAAGACAAGTATGGAAGAAGCCCGGAACGAAATCCAACAGTTGAAACAAGTTGACCTTACTTAGATAAATAAATGGATAGTCAATCCTAGTCTACGACTACAGTCTGTATCTCTGAAAGCCATGAGGATGGAAGATAGGTTTCCTCACATACAAAATAATTTATACACTTTTGAGGAAAATAATACAACAGAGCCTTCCAGGCTGGTGGTATAGCTAGTGGGTAGATGCATTCAATGCGTCGAGCAAGGAAAGGCTAGCACGTCTGAGAACAAATGATACAAAGTCTGTACTCCTTTTGCACAAGTCATGATTAGGTACCAATTGTTTTCATATTTGGAGTACAAGAAGGAGAAACATCTCTGGTAGCAGGCGAAGAGACAGAGAAGATGTAAGTGAAACGTTTCAAATTTCACGTATTGTAATGTTTATTGTTTTTTAATTATTAGAATATCAAGCGCTTAGGGTGGAGATCATTTTGTATAAATGCATAATTTGAAGACTGGACAAAGGATGCTTCTTGTCAAATGTAATAAGAAAAAACTCTCCTTTTGTGGGAATTAATACAAGTGCGGACAAGGATTCCAATTTTTGTGCAGTTTGAGTTATGTTCTCTTCTTGTATTCCATATCTCTTGTGTCCCTTATGTTATTCCTTGATAATTGAGTGATTGCAATTTAGTACTACTACTACTGTAGTCACATTTTGTCAGTTGTTTGATAAGCAAATAATTTTTCCTCTGTGTTTGCTATAAGTAAATACAAGACCTGTCAGCTACTTCGATTATTGTATCTCATATCCTTACAAGGGTGCATGTTTTTATTTCTTCTACTGTGAACAAGGTAAGATTCATATTGCATTGATGTCTCATTTTGTTTAACAATTCTGTAACTTTCTCCCATATCGCTTGATTTTATAAATCAACTCAGACGAAAAATTATGGCCTCTGTCCTGTTCTATCATTATTTTCATTTCAGGATTAATTCTTATATAACTAACGGAAGAAAAAAGCACCTTTAAAAACATCCCTTTATATTTATGATGCCTTGACATTACTCTTTTGAGCCTTAAGGGTAATATCAGGAACAACACACCCAAGTCGAAGAGTAATGACACTTTATATTGTCAAACTAAGTTTCATACAATGAACTAAATAACTAGTGAGAATAAGGTTCAGAAGTAGAACTCAGATTGCAATGAGAGAAAAGTGCTAAAAAAGGTACTAACCTAGACTATTTTCTCAATTAACCTATGCCAACTTTAAGCATTTCAACCATTCATGTTTTGTGATGTTAATGATCACTTGTTGATGCATCACACATAATTGAATTTCAATTCAAGTCTTTAGTTAGATGCTATTGAAATCAATAAATTGTTTGCAAATTTCAGTATTGAAACTTTCTCACAAATGTCTTCTTGTTTCTTCTTCCCTTTTTGCTTATTTATAATATTTATTTTTGTACTTGTATTTCATGATAAATTTTTATTTATGCTTCTTTTTTTTGTTAATACAAATACCATGCCTTCTACAAAATCCCTCACCACCGTATACTCTTTAGTTTTTATAAATAAATAAAAAAATCCCCCTTCGCCCATATACATACCCTACCCCCCTCTTAATTTGAACTTGTGACCTGTTAAGAAGAAACACATGTTCTTAACCATTAGATCGACACAAGAACATTACCACTACAAAGCTCGTGTTAATTACATTAACAATTCCTTTGAAAAAAAAATACTAACACATTTTCTAATCTAATCTAACGCACAGGCTAGCTTAGTTTTCCCATACAATCACAGGATGCTTCCACTCGAGTCCAACACAGGGAATTCTGGTTCAAGAATGCGTTTCCGGGTTGCCTAGAACAGACACCGACTCATAGCTATGGACAGGGTATTACCCGGTTTTCCTCCGGCAAACACAGCTAACGGTTTCAGAGGTGACTCATGGTATCTGGCAGAGGTCGTACTGGTTCCACACACAGAGATTCGGTTCCGAATGGAGGAGAGAGCCCACCCACGGTTTAGTTCAGGGCTTATATTTGCATGCACCAAGGTTGACACTTGTCACCCTGGGAACTGCATGCATTCCATCCGTACGCCTTTCTCCCACCACTTGGGGAATCATGGGTCCTTCAAAAGGACTTAGGATAAAATGTTGTGCACATGGATTTTCAGGAATAATAATAATAAAATATTATTCCAGGCCTAAGCCCCCTAGGCTTAGCCTCTGGGCTCATCATTCAGCCCCTTTCCCACCTTCCAGCCCCTTGATCCCTTGCCCACTCTATGGACGCTCAGTCCCCCATCACTCTTTCATCATGGTCGGTCTGCACTGGCAGTATTTATATTTTATTAATTGAATTGCATACATACAAGTTCATCAACAGGCTCCTGGCCTTCAACACTTAAGCTCCCTGGCCTAACAAAACTCATAAGCCTACAGCTTATACAAAACTTGGCTCACCAGCCTATAGAACATATTTACAATTCTTTGCATATAACATGATTTGTAATGGGGCTCGGCCTTTGGGACACTACAAATTGGTATCAGAGCCAAGGTTTCGACGCTGAGCCTAGATGGGCCAGTGGAGCGGTCTTTGGACTAAAAGTGTGAAGAGAAATTGGGCCTGGAATGGCCAATTTCAGATGTTGGTTTGTTCCAGGGCGTCAAGTAGTTGCTTGACCACGTTTATAAGCTCAGGAGATTTAGCGGTGCTGTGAAACTACAGCTAGTATGGTCTACGACCACAGGAAGACAGGTCTCTACACCAATGGTGTTAGAACCGTCAGATTTGTTCGGAAGGGAAGACGAACCCTTGCAACCGTCAGATCTGGAGAACGTGCACAAAGTTTAAAACTTTCGAATGCTGCACAGGAGTTAACTCGGGAGGATCGTGAGTCGTAAGATCCCTGTGGGATTATCCGTCAACCGTCCGAGTTGACAGAAGTTGCACAGGACTTAAGTCCTCGTGGGTAGAGGAGAAGTCCTGAAGAGGCGTCAGGATATTAGAACTCAAGAGAATCGAGACCCTGTGATTCTTGAAAACTCGAGGAGGGATCAAAGCCGTAAATCTCAGGAGGACACGTGTCAGAATCCTAGGGAGAGTCGGAACTCGGAGAATCGGAGTTCTCAAGCACGTAGAAATCTTGTCACATGAAATCGCGATCCGCGAATTCACGACAAGATCTGGACCGTTCATTTAGTGGACATGTGGCAGAGATCTGCACCATCAGGGAAAGCCCCGACAAGGAGTAAATCCACCGGTGATTGAGGTTCATCGGGAAAGTCCCGATAGAAAAGTCATCCATCGGAAATCGGGATTCGAGAAATCGGGAATTGCGAGGATAAGGAGTCCATGCGTTGTGAAACTTCGAACCCCGAAACCCCGATGAGTGGTTTGATTAAGGTCATATAGTGTGGTGGTATGGTGAGGCTATAGCCCGGAGGGCTAGCACGAACGGAGTCCATCAGAAATCGGGAAATCAGGGATTCCGCTGTCAAGCGTTTTGGCGCATTCATATTTGCGAAACCCCAAACCCCGATAAGGGATAAGGTCAGGGTCACGAGTCAGCGGTCACATAGGCCAGGGCTAAGCTTGGGGGACTAAGGAATATCGGAGATCGGAGAATCGAGGGTTGCGAGGACATGGGCCTGTTGACAGCACAAGTGTCGAAACTCCAATAGGGGTAGTCACGAGAGGGGAATGACCACGGTCAGGGCGCATGGTCATATGAGTCAAGGGCTAGGCTCAGGAGGGCTAGCACGTAAAAAGGGTCATCGGAGATTGGGAATCCGAGAGGATAGTAAACCTTGACATCAGGAGTTGCGAAACTCCGAAGCTGGAAGTCCCGAAATAACTGAAATGGAAGTTTCGGTCAACCGAAAAACACAGAGCCATGCAGAACTCAGAAAACTTGTGAAGCTGAAATAACTTTCGTTCTTGTTCGTATTAATTATGAATATTGTGGGTTATTCATGAAGTTTAATGGCCTGACAATTTTGAATTGGATTGCACAGT
>SNQJ01S0031392.1:139366-153952 GCA_010110895.2 Picea sitchensis
ATTATTTTTCCTGAAAATCCATGTGCACAATATTTTATCCTAAGTCCTTTTGAAGGACCCATGATTCCCCAAGTAGGGGGGAGGAAGGCGTACGAATGGAACGCATGCAGTTCCCAGGGTGACAAGTGTCAACCCTGGTGCATGCAAATATAAGCCCTGAACTAAACCGTGGGTGGGCTCTCTCCTCCATTCGGAACCGAATCTCTGTGTGTGGAACCAGTATGACCTCTGCCAGATACCATGAGTCACCTCTGAAACCGTTAGCTGTGTTTGCCGGAGGAAAACCAGGTAATACCCTGTCCAGAGCTATGAGTCGGTGTCTGTTCTAGGCAACCTGGAAACGCATTCTTGAACCAGAATTCCCTGTGTTGGACTCGAGTGGAAGCATCCTGTGATTGTATGGGAAAACGGAGCTAGCATGTGCGTGAAGCCTGCTCCGAAATCATCACCGTGAGATCATCCTGGGATTGTCGAGCCATTATTGGAAGCATTTGTCTGTGTTTCCTGTGGATTGTTGGGACTGCGCAGTACTGGACTGCGTGAGGCTTGTTGGCCTATGAGCGACTCCTCCAGGTGAGGGAGTGCGCAGAGGGAGAAGAGAACTCCTGGAAGGAACCCTGTAGCTGCCATAGAGCCCGGAGAATTCTGGTCGGGCCTGTTCCTGTAACCCAAGGTAAGGGAGACTGGCAACCGAAGGACTGTCTAGGTGACAGAGAAGGTGCACTCTCCTGGGGTGGAACAGGCATGTGGGGAACGAAGGTCTGTGTGTAGTGAGCGTGGGAGATTCCTGGGAGAACTTCTTCCTGGTGAATGTGTATGTGCTATCTTCCCTGTAACCTCAGCCTAGCCTAGGATTCCTTGTCTTGGGGTGGAGCTCGGTCCCAGCTCGGGGGTGACCCACTGTTGAGCTGATGAACAGTGTGGTCTAAGGCTGGGAGGTTCGTGGAAGGCCTGCACTTGGTTGGTGATTTCTCCAGCTGATAAAAGATAAGTATTCTGAATTATGTTTTAACACTTTTGGCATGACTGTGTTGTATATATTATCATGTTTTCCGCTGTGTAAATGATTTACTGTTGAATGCTATGGATTGATAATGGTAACAGTAACTTATATATTTTACTCTGCAAATTAAGTGTGTTTAATTATGTTTAAATGCATTTGCTTATAATTCCATGTAAGGAATGATAAACTGAGAGGTTGGAGAACCTGGGTAGTGAAGGTTACACTACAACACATTTTCTAATCTAATCTAATGGATAACATCGAATTCTCAACTATAAACAATTCTCGTTTGTGAAAACTCATGAGATGTAAAGCCTACATTTTAATTCTATTGATGTTTGAGGACATGGTTAGCACAAGTGAGATTTTACTTTAAGTTATAGTCCTCATGAGGATTAGAATATACTTATATAGTTTCCAAAGTTTGAATACCGGTAATGTTAGACATAGCGAACCCTTCATATCTATATTATGGTTCAGATTATATAGCAACATGGTGGGTAGTCCTACAACTTCTTCCAATAAGTGGTTAGTTTCTCTCAAAGATAAAAATTGAAAAAGTTGTCATAGGGTATCTTTAGATAATTTGGTATTAAATGTTTTTCATATTTTTTAAAACCCAACAAGTGGTCAGTTTCTCTCAATGAGAAAAATTGAAAAAATTGTCATTGGGTATCATTAGATAAATTTGATATTAAATGTTTTTCTTATTTTTTAAAATAACAGTATGTTTGGAAAAGTTGTTAAATTTGTCATAGGGTATCATTAGATAAATTTGATATTAAATGTTTTTCTTATTTTTTAAAATAATAGTATGTTTGAAAAAGTTGTTAAATTTGTCATAGGGTATCATTAGATAAATTTGATATTAAATGTTTTTTTTATTTTTTTAAATAATAGTATGTTTGAAAAAGTTGTTATAGGGTATTATTACATAATTTGATATTAAATGTTTTTCATATTTTTGAAAATAATATTAAATTTTCATGGATGTATTTTTCATCCTTATTTTGTTAGAATAATAAAATTTTAATAATAAAATTTTAATATTTACTAATTTAAAAAGATTTAATTAGATTATTTTTGAAAACTATTTTTTTTTTTTAACATGAAGCTAAATAAATATAAAATCAAAGAATTTTAACTTGTAAATGAAAAATATACTTTAAGACTAATAAATAAGGTTACTAAATAAATATGTTTTACAAAACCATTTTATATGAAACATTTTCATTATAAGTTTTTAATATTATAATTATGTTGTAAAGTATTTTTCACTATGGAATCTGTTATCACTCCAGGAAACTCTCCTAGGTTGTATCTCAAAGATGCCTGGTAACTTAACTAATATTTCAATGTTTTACTCAATGGATCAAGTCAGATGACTAAATCAAACATCACTCACTCAAGACATGCATAAACTCAACCAAATAGATAAGGCTTCTAACTATCATTGTTCAGAGGGTTTGTAATATAGGTGAATAAATGGAGAATTCTCACTATGTTGGCAGATTCATATATAAAGCACTCACATATGAATAGCTAATCATAACAAGGAAATGATACTTGCAATTCAACTTATCAACCCAGAGATAGGATGACAACTATCTGGTATTAGATAAATAGAATAAACATGAATTAAACATCCAAACACAAGTGTAGAACATAAAGGAAAATGTAGATCTGAACATGTAGTTGCAAAAGAGCTTGTAATAATTTGACAAGAACATGAGAAGCTTGAGTACAAGTGTGTATAAGAGTCCCTAAAGTTGAACCCTTAGTCTATAAAACTGATAGGCTTTATAGCCTTTACAAGTAGTTTTAGATCCTTAAAACATGGATCTTATAACCTCTTCTCCTATCTCAAATTCAAATTTGTGAGGTGGCTGGAAAAGAAAGAAATTTCTAGAAATATGCTGCTCAAATATTGACCCATATCTCTCTAACCAAAAACATTGTGTACAAACTGAAAGAGGATTTTGTATATTGGTTTGTTTTGAGAAAAACCCTCTCTCAGTTCTTTGAGATTCATTTTCATTTTCCCGGGATGTGTATTTCAAAAACATGTGTCAAACAGGGAAATTCTAAGATCCAAAAATTAGGGCTCTGATATGAATTCAATTCTCCCAATAGATGACACATGTTGGAAAAATGAGAGAGTTTATTGTTCTTTGAAATCTTAGAAACAAAAACCTCTGCCTGTTTCTCAAAATGATTCTCCAGTTGCTCAGAATCATCATTTGAAAATGATGACTCAACGTAGTAAAAACAGACTTTTCTGCACTTTCGGTGGCTAAAATGGCCCTGAATTTTGGGTTTAAGATACTGAAAGATAGGGATTTCGATGGCTTGGAAGCCCTTTTGGGAAAGCGCTTAGCCACCGAAACCTGAGTTTTGGATTTTTTGAAATAAAAATCAAATCCAATGTTTTTCAAACTTTATTACAAACCTAAGGCTCTAAAAAATGAACCTTAAAAAAATTAGAAATGTATTTTTCAATGACTTCCTATCACCTAAAATAAACAAATTTGACTGTGTTATTTGAGGAGATAAAATTTGGCACCTTCTGGGGATGAAAGCCTCCCTATGAGGTTTCAAGAACCTCAGATCCAATGCCTTTCCTGTTGGGCTATGGAGTCATTTGGCCTGTGCAATTGATCTTCTGCAAACCTGTAACTTGCCTGTAGCCTTTACCATTGAGCTATGGAGTCGTTTGGCCTTTAGAATTGATCCCCTGCCACCCTATAGTCTGCATGTAGCCCTCCTATAGCCTGCTCTGCTTATTCAACAACAAATAATTGAAAGAGTCTACTTTCTCAGATGACGAGCTTATTCTCTTATCTACTCCTGCTTTAAACATTGTATTGATGCCTAATCAAGTAAACTCATGATTCCAATGAAGCCATATCAGAAACTGATCTACTGAACCTGTTCTCGATCTTGACCCAAAAAATAATGGAATGCATAGCTAACAAAAAAGTGGTTTGAACAGATGATAAAGCCAACTTTCATCTGAAAAAAATACTTTAACATATATGATGCTCATAGATTCTAAATAGTTTGCAATAGGGTCATTAAAACCATAAAGGAATACCTCTCTATGTTGTTGTTCCAACTGAAAGAAACATTGCTTCTCGTTTCCTTCACAGATCTCAATGTTGAATACAGACTGCTTGATCTCTGTCTGATAATAATGCATGATGAACTGTTGATCTAGTCCTTTCAACTCATCATCTTCATCTCCGTATCTACTACAATCTTATTGTGTATGCAAATCAGAATATTGAGGGTTGCCCTTAATATCTGCTGCAGATTCAAATCTGAAATTTTGATCTTCACTGCAATTTTGATTAACATATTTATAACTAGCATCAACCACAACATGCACACATTCATGATCATCTCTCTGCTGAAAAGTAGAACTAGATGAAATTTGAGTAAACAATAATTCTTCACAAATCTTAACATCTTCTTCCTCATCATTGTATTGGTAGAATATAGGAGCATCAAGATAAGATCTTAATGACAGAGACAAAGCTTCTTATATAGAAGTATCAACAATAGGATCATGAAACAGATTTGGAAAAATCTCACCTTGTTCCTCATCATAATTTGAAACAACATATTCATAAGGATAAGGAGGATCCTCCCCGTGTTCTAGCTGAAGATTAGATCGTCTCTAAAAATTTTGTTCCTCGTGGTTACTACCACTTTCCTTAGTCTGTAAATCTGAAAATTGTGGGATAGCCTCACTGATTTCAATGGTCATTTGACCAGCAGAAAGCTGATCATTTCCATGTGTAGTTAAAGAAACCAATTCTTCAGATTCACAACAATCCGATTTAATGATAGTAAGCGAACATTCATCTCCTTTATAATCCATTTCTAGTTTATGTTGATGAGAAAGCACATCCTCATGAAGATCATTAGAGAAATGATGTAAATTGTGAGGAATAAGTTCTTCTTTACCATGTGACTGTAACTCAGATTTATAACTTTCTTCTACTGATGTGTCAATCTTCTCATCATATTTAAAGTTTTCAAAAGAAATAGTCTGATCTTCATGAAATCCATCTAACATGGATGCATTTAATACAATGTCAAAAGCATCACCATGGTTGTCATCATGTGGATCAACAATCCCTTGATCATGATGAGAGATATCTTCTACTGCAGCAAAGTCTTCATGAATATTTGGATATTTGTTCAATAGATTGAAATCATGACAACATTCGAGATATAAAAGGTCCGTTGAAAATATGTCTTTGCAAAACAAATGAAAGGCAACATGAAAATCTGCCAAAGAGTTGATACTGGCAATTGGAAGAGGCTGGCAGCAGTCAAGAGCAATCCCCTCTAGTGAATACCTGAAAATATTAATTTGAACATCCTCATGTACAATTTCAAGACGGTGAATAAAGTCATGAAAATCCAACAAGTGTTCGGCTGGCACTTCCCACTCTTCTCCTCGAAATATGGGAATACTACATTCCCATTCATCTCTACTAGGCACTGGATTAGGGAAACCAACAATCTTTGAAAAATCACAGAAATCATACCTCTTAGCTAAGATCTTGTTCATTTCATACCAGTGGAGTCACCAATAGATTTCAGAACAATGGAGTTGCCAGTGAATCCGTCCTTCATGGAGTCGCCAGATAGATGATTACAACCAAAAATATATCCAGACTTTATCTATCATCAAAGTTGGATCTATGTCGTCTCCTAAGGAAGCTAAGCTTCAATCTCCGTTCCCCGACAATGACACCAATTTGTTATCACTCCAGGAAACTCTCTTAGGTTGTATCTCAGAGATGCCTAGTAACTTAACTAATATTTCAATGTTTCACTCAATGGATCAAGTCAGATGATTAAATCAGACCTCACTCACTCAATACATGCATAAACTCAACCAAATAGACAAGGCTTCTAACTATCACTATTCAGAGGGTTTGTAATATAGGTGAATAAATGGAGAATTCTCACTATGCTGGCAGATTCATATATAAAGCACTCACATATGAATGGCTAATCATAACAAGGAAATGATACTTGTAATTCAACTTATCAACACAGATATAGGATGACATCTATAAGGTATTAGATAAATAGAATAAACATGAATTAAACATCCAAGCACAAGTATAGAACATAAAGGAAAATGTAGATATGAACATGTAATTGCAAAAGAGCTTGTATTAATTTGAAAAGAACATGAGAAGCTTGAGTACAAGTGTGTCTAAGAGTCCCTAAAGTTGAACCCTTAGTCTATAAAACTAATAGGATTTATAGCCTTTACAAGCAGTTTCAGATCCTCAAAATATGGATCTGATAACCTCTTCTCCTATCTTAAATTCGAATTTATGAGGTGGCTAGAAAAGAAAGAAATTTTTGGAAATATGCTGCTCAAAGATTGACCCATATCTCTCCAACCAAAACCGATGTGTACAAACTTGAAAAGGATTTTTTAGATTGGTTTGTTTTGATAAAAGACCTCTCTCAGTTATTTGAGATTCATTTTCATTTTCCTGGGATCTGCATTTCAAAAACATGTGTCGAACAGGGAAATTCTGAGATCCGAAAATTAGGGCTCAGAGATGAATTTGATTCTCCCAATATATGACACTTGTTGGAAAAATGAGAGAGGTTATTATTCTTTGACATGTTAGAAACAAAAACCACTACCCGTTTCTCAAAATGATTCTCCAGTCGCTCAAAATCATCATTTGAAAATAATGACTCAACGAAGTAAAAACAAACTTTTATGCACTTTCGATGGCTAAAATGGCCCTGAATTTTGGGTTTAAGTTGTCAAAAGATAGGGATTTTGGTGGCTTAGAATCCCTTTTGGGAAGGCTCTTAGCCACCAAAACTTGAGATTTGTCTTTTTTGAAATAAAAATCAAATCCAATGTTTTTCAAACTTTATTACAAACCTAAGGCTCTAAAAAATGAAGCTTAAAAAATTTAGAAATGTATTTTTCAATGACTTCCTATCACCTAAAATAAACAAATTTGACTGTGTTATTTGAGGAGAGAACATAATCTATATATGTTATAAAGTATTTTTAACTATGAAATCTATGCTTTACGATGAGATAATTTGCAGACAAGGATGACCAATTTACCAAGGAGACTGGGAGGGTCATTTTAGCAATGTTAACCTTTACTTTACTAACAATGTGAGGCCAAACCTCTCTACTTGTAGATTCTTCTTGTGCAAGTTCAACACACTTTATCATAAATTCACTTCTAACTACATCAATTCAGGAAGATCAAAGTTAATTTCTTGTGTGCCAACTCCAACAAGAAATCCTCTCAATGAGTGACACTAATAGATCAGAAATTGAGTCACAAACATATTCCAAATAATCTCCATCGAGATGCATTTCCATTAATTACTAGTAATTTAGACTCTCCCTTGAAGTTCCCATTCAAATCAAGGTTTAACCACTGCCCAATCTTTCTCAAAGAGGAGGCAAACTCAGATAATCCCAAACAACCTTAGTTAGTGAGAGGTACATGTGGAGCTCTAAAGTTGACTGAGCTCTATCAAGTGCCAAGAAATAAATGATTCGCTCGATACGATCAAGTGAAAAGTTATCAACCTCATTGTTTTGTTTCATATGTCACCTCTCATCCTACTTGATTTCTTTATTTCCTTATGTAATATAATCACACAAGCATGGGAAGTCAACACCAGTCTATGTGATATTTCAGAAAGGATTTCAAGTTTTACTTGAGTTTTGCAAAGAGATTTGCAACATGTTGAATCCTTTTGATAAAACAAGCTAAACACTTTCATTGCATAGTTGACTAGTATCAATGACCATCAAAGAAATCAATAAGGACTTCCCAATATAAATAAAATAAAGAAAATAAAGACAGGTTGGAAAAAATGAGTAAAAATGGTGCAAGATGGAATTGTTGCTTGTAGAAAAATCAATGAAAGAAGAGGCAATAAATTTTAAAAGAATTTGATGGCATTAAAGAAATGCAGGGCCCACAACGTTTTATAAATTCAACAATAATCACTAAAGAGGAGCTTGATAGTCACTTGGCGACAATGAAAAATTCACTTGTTGCTGACTTTGACGACCTCATGGAATTTCTTAAAGAGGAACTGAAGCTTGTAACATTTGTCAATGACAATGAAGATCACTTGTTAGCCATCAGACAACTTCATGTGGAATGAAAATAAATAGAGGAGCACATTTTCACACTTCATGTTAAGTAAGAAATCACCATCCCACCAATCAACATCCATATTGACAACTAGAATAGCCACCACAGACAGTTTCTTCAACAAAATCCCAAAGAAAAAAATGTTATGAAGGTAGATACACAACGACAAAGGATAAAGCAAATTAACATAATATTTTCCTCTTGGTAGGTAGTATTTTGTTTGCATCTCCTTCTGTTATCCTTTTCTTTTGTTGACTTGGTAACTGATGACAATTGTTTGTTTTATGTCCTCTGCTAACTTAACATTTCTTTCTAACTATCTTTATCCCTTTATTCTAGGTCTTTCTTCTATTTAATGGTCCATGAGAACTCCAATCTGAGTCTATTTGGACAAATACATTTATTTTATACAGACATTATTTAAAATACAATTGTAATTTTTTTGAACTTTCCAAATAACTCTTTAGCATAGATGGCTACTCATTTTCCAAGCTTCGAGTTTAAAACTGAATTATGAAGTTTGCGTTCACTCTTTACGATTTTTCAATGGAACATCATGTTAAGTTTTGTGCATATGTGCTAGTTTACTTCCATTCTTGAAAATGTTATTTTTACTTTTAGATTTTTTTCATAAGCATTATGTAAAAGACAACTGCATATTTTTTTGCACTTGTCAAATAACCGTTTTTGTATATATGGCCATTGGTTTTCAAACCTTTGAGTTTTAAACTGAAAATTGAATTATATGTGTTCATTGTGCTTCAATTTTCAATGAAAATCCATGTTAATTTCTCTGCATATGTAGATATTTACTTTAATTCTGCAAAATGGTATTTTGACTTTTATGATATCATTTGTAAATTTTATAGCATATCTTGTTTTATTTGTGAATGTTTACTTAACAAACCAAGCATACTGTCACATTTTGTTTCAATTGTCTATCGTGACAATTTATATTGCTCAATTTAAATCACATAAAAATTGCAAAATCATTTTTCCTTGCTCCATTGAACATTGTCCACTAGAAAAACACACTTTCTTGCAGAGTGTTGTTTTCCATTAAAACCAATTTTCCTATTAAGCTGTAACATCTACAATTATTGAATTGTATTTGATATGTTCAATTCTTTGTACATTGTCTCTTCTGAGCTTTCATTGAAAAATGACTTTTCCTACTTTTACAATATTGCTACTTTTGGAGTCTGTTTCGTGTCTTATGTCATATGCACATTGTCTTTTCTGAACTTCTGGAAAAAAAATAGTCGTGCTAGTAACAATTTCTTGATATACTACTGACAATTTCAAGGGTTCAAGGGTGCAACATATAATGTACATGGAAATTGATTGCATCTACTTTCCACATATCCTAAGTTGTACATAGTTTTCATTTTATCCCGCACATCCTAGCTTCCGTGCACTTCAAATTTCTTATGGGACATGTTGAGCTCAACACACTATGAATTGCCTATCCACAATCCCTTTACAAAGTTCTATGGGTGATGTTTTTACATAGTTATATGCTAAATTCCATGTCTTGTGTGCACAACTACATGAGATTTGATTCTAGCACACCCACACATCCTTTCATTTGTACACTTTACATAGCCTTGATATAACGCTCCCATCAAAACACTTTACATTGCTTCCTCTATACAACTTTATCTCTTGACTTATGAAAGTATTCTGCTAAGAGGAAAAATATATCTGTCGCGACCACTATTTCCATGACGACTAATGAAATAATTTCTTGTCTGTCTCATAATATATAGATATCGTCTTGTAAATGTTAGAAATGAAAATGAGGAAAACAAAATTCACAATGATAATTAACAATCACACACAAATAATAGACACAGGGATTTCACATGGTTCACCCAAACGTTGAGCTACGTCCACCAAGAATAGGCATCGATTGTCTTATTATTCATATCATGGATATTACATCAACTCACTCACACTCAGTCATTTTTGCCTCTACGGGCTTACATGAATTTATACATTCACACAAGAAACTGAATATTAAATGCAATCCCTATCCTTCTAACTTGGTCTATTTAGTTGTAACCAATGCAGAATAATAGGATCTAGATCCATCCTTGTAGGAATTTGCTGTCACCAAATCCCAACAATCTCCACCTTGACAACAATTAACCTGATACCTTGCTCCTTCCTTTGTTCATCACCTTTTCTGCAACCCAAGAGAAACCAAGCACCACTACAACTTCTCTAATAAAACTGGTTTCATGATCTCGCATGTGTGATTTGCACGAGTTTGGATTTCCTAAGGGGTCACTCCACCTCCAACATGTCTTCCACAATTTTGTTTTGAGACACATTTAGTGATAGATCTTCTCCTATCCAAAACACCTGTAAAATATACATTACAATTATCACAGACCATATTAGTGTAACCATTATAGGTGGCATTTGTGCTTCTCAAATGCCGAAGCACCCATTTCACTGCAACACTTGAATCTATCACGTATATGACAACATCATTAGCATGTGAAACATCTAGTCTTAACCATTTCATCACATACAATAGACCTCCTACTGAACTTACACTAGAGATAATCTTTTCTTCTTTATAGACAGACCCTATACTTGAAGAAAACTTATAATGGAAATAAAGAGGGATAAAAATTGTTTTTACAATGTTCATACTGATGATCTAGATTTTATGAGTAGAACAAAATGAATACAGATTATTAATAGGTGCTTAATACAAAATAACAGAGATACAGTAAAACTGGTTTTCTATTCAATAATGAAATAAGATGAAACTGTAAAATGCAACGGAAACAAGCTTGCTAGAATGGTGGCGGCTTATCTCTGAGAAGAGATGTGACAGCAGCGTGCATTCACAAGAAGAAGGTTACAATGAAGCTTTGAAGGCCTTTTTAAAATAAGAAATAATTCCAAAAACCCTAGACATCCAAAAACCTAACCCCGGGAGATGAAGCGCCAAAAGTCATGTGGGCCCCATTTGGGTAAGTTAGTACATCAACTTCCTGGGGTCATAACTTTTGCATACGATCTCCGTTTTAGGCGTGTGATAGCCCATTGGAAAGGTATCGTCGAGGATATTCATTTTGGGGGATCAATAATGCCTTCAATTATAATTGAGGAGCTCAATCCCAAAAAACCTTCATTTAGGCCCTCAAAATGGCCCCGAAAGTTAAAACTGCTAAAAAATGTAAATTGCCAAAATTGTCAGAAAACTATTTTGAGCCAGTTGGAAAAGGTGGGTGGCAATCGATATCCATATAGATCAATCATACCTCCTTAGGAAGAAATGGTCTCCATTTCTTTGAGGTCCCCCATCAGATGAGGAAATTTTTGCTGAATTTGGCCCCAGGTGAGCCACTTGCCTTAGTGTAGGAGCTACCCTTCTTTGACAACTCGATAAAGCTAGATCCTTTGTTGTCGAGTGCCCTTGATATGTATGTCCACAATATGATCATTGGATGCCTATTGTAGGCAGTAGGGGTTGAGCTATGTTGGTGTCAGTTGTTCTGCTACTTCTGAGGTGTCCAATAGTGGTGGGAAATAAGGGCGAAGGAGATCCACGTTGAACACTGGGTGCAGACCAAGGAAAGGAGGAATGTTGAGCTCAAAAGAATTATCCCCCACGGCCTTGGTGATAGTGTATGTACCATAATGGAGTGGGCGAAGCTTCCGATGGGGTCCTGTAAGGCGTTCTTTCTACAAGTGCAACCAAACTTTGTCGCCCACCTGAAACTTATGCAGCACCTGATGTTGATCATGGCATTGTTTGTACTTGTCATTAGACTTCTGTAGGATATCCTGAACCTATTGGCGGATGTGCTGGATCCACTCAATAAACCGGGTGGCTTTGTCAGCTTCAGTTGGAGCAGGAGATGAGTCGGTTGAGGTGACTGCAAGGGGAAGTGCAACATCTATGGGTCCCAGTGGTTGGAATCCCAACCCCACTTGAAAGGGGTTGTGGCCGGTTGAGCTATGCAGGGCTCGGTTGTAGCTATGTTGGACATAGGGAAGGCTCTCATCCCATGTGCGAGGGTTCTTTGAATTATACATGCGAAGGATATGCACAATCATTCAATTTATAACCTCGGTTTGGCCATCTGTCTGGGGGTAGAAGGTCATGGATTTGGTGAGCTTGGTGTCCAGCAGTGACCAGAGGCTCGACCAGAATGTGCTGAGAAATCGACTATCCAAATCTGAGACAATGGTTTGTGGGATTCCAAAATGTACCTAGACTTGTTCAAAGAAGAGCTTGGTAGTGGCCTCTACTGTGATGCTCTTCTTGCAGGCAACCAGAATCACCATCTTAGAAAAGCGATCAACAACCACAAAAACACAGTCATTTCTCCACTTGGTGGACGGGAGGCCCGAAATGTAGTCCATTGAGATGGATTCCCATGGCCTGTCAGGAGTAGGAAGAGGGGTGTACAGGCCCTGTTTCTTAGTGGTCAGTTTGGCAATAGCACAGGCAGTGCATGACCTGATATACTTGTTGACCTCTTGTCGAAGTTTTGGCCAGTAGAAATGTTTCTGTAGCATCACCACTGTCTTTTCAATACCAAAGTGTCCTACCACCCGACTGTAGTGGGCTTCCCATATCATCTTCACTTGCTCACTTGATGGAACATAGATATGGCCCAGATGACACAACAACCCATCCTGAAGATGGAAATTATCGACAACTGCATTTGCACCCAACATTTGGTAGGTGGTGGCGAAGTTAGGGTCTGTCTCATAGAGTTGGGGACATCCAAATGTCTCATGGCCACAAGAATCTAGCACCGTGGTGATTGCCGCGACTGGTGGTCTGCTGAGATAATTAGCGACGCGATTGGTGCTTCCTGTTTTATACTTGATGTTGAGTTGGAACTGCTGCAAGTATGTGGACCACTTTTGATGTCGGTCATTCTACAATTTTCCCTGTGTCTGCATGAACTGCAGTGGCTTATGATCAATGTGGATGACTGTCTCCTTCCCAAAAATGTAATGTCTCCACTGGCAGCATGCTTACACAATGAAGTACATTTCTTTGTCATAAGTAGGGTACTTACATATAGTATCTGAAAGTGTCTCACTATGATAGGCCACGGGGTGGCCGTGCTGAGTGAGAGCGGCACCCATAGCATAGTCGGAAGCATCTATCTCAATCTCAAAATGATGTTGTAGGTCTGGTAGTGAAAGTACTAGGGTTGAGCACAAGCGCTGCTTCAAATAATCGAACGCTTGTTGTTGGGACCAGCCCCACGCAAATTTCACCTTACCACCACCCTTGTTTATTTGGCTGAGGGCCCATGCAATATGGGAGAAACCCAACACGAACCTACGGTAGAAATTGTCAAGGCCCAAGAAGCTCCGAAGCTCAGTGAGTGTTGTTGGGGCTGGCCAGTCATGGATGACTTGGATCTTGGCTGGATCCACATGTACGCCATGTTTATCAATGATGTAGCCCAGGTAATGGACCCTATCAATGTCGAAGGAGCATTTTTCCAAGTTGGCGTATAGCTTGTGTTGTCATAGGGTGTGCAGAACCTATTGAATATGTTGCAAGTGTTTGACCCAAGTCTTGTTGTAAATTAAAATGTCATCCAAATACACCACTACAAAAGTATTGGTGAATGGTCGCAAGATATCATCCATCATCCTCATGAAAGTGGCTGGAGCATTTGTCAGACCAAAGGGCATGACCAACCATTCAAAAAGGCCTTCCTTTGACTTGAAGGCGGTCTTCCATACATCTGTCTATTCTATCGGGACTTGGTGGTAGCCAGACTTCAGATCAATCTTATTGAAGTATTTGGCCCTCGTGAGTTGATTAAGGAGGTCATCGATTCAGGGAATCGGGTACCAGTTTCTGACTGTGATTTTATTCAGAGCCCAGTAATCAATACAGAGTCGCCAGGTTCCATCTTTCTTCTCTACTAGCATGATTAGGCTCCCGCAAGGTGACGATCTGGGGTGGATGTGCCCCTTGTGGAGCAGTTCTTGGATCTGTCGCTTGATCTCCTCATTCTCTAACAAAGAGTGATGATAGATTGGCCCATTGGGTAGCGGTGTGTCGGGGGTCATATCGATGGGGTGCTTGACCTGGCAGTGCAGAGGTACCCCTGTAGATGAGGAGAAGATATCTGAGTATTCTTCCACGACCTTATCTACTTTCTTCTGTTGTGTGGAGAGGTTGGTTGCAGAGACCCTGGATGTGGTTGTGATATTTCTCTTATTCTGAGAGTGAATCATGAAGAAGACAAACTTCCCTGTCTAAGAAATGACCTTCCTGCATTGTTTAGCAGAGATCAAGGAAATAGCAGTCGGTGGGACTACCTCGGGTATCCTGTACAATTTCCTGTTCAAAGTAATAATAACACTACGAGGCCTAGACTCATATACAACATGATG
>SNQJ01S0031392.1:161485-203105 GCA_010110895.2 Picea sitchensis
TGACTTGTGAAATCGCGAATCGTGATTTCCCGAGTGACGGGGGCCGTTGATCAGAAACGGGACAGGTGTCGCGAGATCCCAGGGAGTCGGGATTTGGCACTTCGGCGTTCTCAAAGTCGAAGGACTCGTGACAGTTGAAATCGCGATCCCGTGATCGCCGATCGCACGAGTGGAAGATTTATGTGGTAGTGTGGGACCACAAGACATAGTGGAAGACAGGTGGCGTCAATTCGGAGTTCAGGGTTCGAGGATTGAAAAGGGAAGTGAAACATAACATCGCCATTCCCGATTTCCCGATAGGGGGAATCCCCGATACACGAAAGGGTTGACTGTTGACTGTCGGGGTTCGGGGTTTGGAGCTGTTTGCNGAAGGGGAGATCACCGAAGTAATTACTGTGGGTAACTCCAGAGGGGAGTTGGAAGATCTTTGACTCTTCGGGCCAAAATTAGAGAAGGTCCTGGGGAGAGCAGGGTGGAACCGTGGGGTTGCGGGTACCTTGCGTCATTTAGAGTAGTTTGATTCCTTGTACTTAAGGATAAGGTTGTATTGGAGGTAGCTTTGTCTCTCGGTTATGTGTATAGTGGAGTTGTTTGTGTAACATCCCAGACCACTAACAGCCCGAGCAATGCTACCAAACGGAAATACATACATACATAGATATATCTAACATGCATTTTAATCGAAATAAAACATATAACACAATGTTACTGCTACCATTCATATTCAAAGGTAATAGACAGTAATTCATATATGCAATGGAATACATGATAACATTCAAGGATTACAAACATGCATAACATATAAATTAAGAACATTAATGATACTTATATTTTCAACTGGAGTAACACCACCAACTACGTGCAGACCTTCCACGAACCTCCTAGCCTTAGACCACGCTGCTCATCACGCTCAGCAGTGGGTCACCCCTGAGCTGGGACTAAGCTCCACCCAAGGCAAGGGAATCCTAGACTAGGTTGAGGTTACAAGAAAACTGCATAGTGCAACCGGAAGGATTCTCTCCAGGAACCTTCTAAGTTCTTACGCCCACTACTCAAAGACTCTCATTCTACACATGCATGTTCCACCCAGGAATATACACCTTCACTATCACAAATTCCATCGATTGCTTCACCTCCTTCTCAGGGTCTTGGCAATAGGTCGGATCAAGAATTCTCAGAGCTCCGTAGCTGGTGCTAGACTCTCTCTACGAGAAAAAACACTTCCCAACAAACTCTCTCACCTGGAGAGAGCTTCTCACAAGTCTGACAACCTGCCTCTTCCACCACGGGCCTAACACCTCACTTCTTCAACTAATTACTGCTCAATTTCCGCAAGGTAAGGATAATAGCACATCAACAGCATTCGATTAACTCACGGGTGACCACAACTACAGGGAAATTTGGGCATGAACATCCAAAAATGACAACAGTCCCACTAAGATGCAACAAGACTCATGAAATACACAAGACATCAACCCAAACGGTTAAGGCACAAACTCGGATTTGCAGTGTGGATAAAGTTGGGTTCACGGGACACATAGGTCATTTTCCCCTCCCATTGGGTGATTTCTCAAGTATGCGTGGGTATTCTGAGGTCAAAGCATAGAGGCCAGACAGAGTTCACAGGAATCGAGAATAACAAGTGAACTCCAGTGCAGTTAGACTCACATCTTATTGACTCCAGAGGTGCGTAAGGGTATGCAGATGCAGATGCATAGGCAAATGGTTCAGACGCCCCAGATCCCAACGAACTCAGGCAGAGGATGACAGAATATAGGAGCGAACCCCCAAGACGGCTGACTTCTGTAGCTTTAATTGCATGCACCCGGGTCGACACTTGTCTTCCTGGAGATGCATGCGTTTACTTTTGCACACGTTTCCTTTCCCAGTACATAGGATACAAACATGTTTTTCACACAACTTTGGAATAATAATAAATTATTATTCTCAAGGACTTAAACCCCTAAGCTTAGCCCCTCTTTCCAACCATTCAACCCCCTTTCCCTTACCCACCTTGTGGAAGCTTAGTTCCCCATCACTCTTTCTTCGTGGTCGGTCTGCACACAACAATGTTTATATTTTTATTAATGATATTCATAGTTACATATACAAAATCAATCTCTTGGCCTTTAACACTTAGGCTCTTCGGCCTAATAAACATATAATCCCATCGGCTTATCAACACTCGGCTCACCAGCTTACAAAATATGTTTACAATTTATAAATACAACTGGGGCTCGTCCTTGGGGATATTACAATCCCCTCCCCTTATTTTTTGCATTGTCCTTAGTGCAACTCTTTACACAACATCAACAAGATTTTCAAAATATTCAAAAAGATGTGGAATATACACTTATATGATATATATGCATTTTAATGAATTTAAAACACTTAATCACGATAACACATAATTACTGCTACTAGTTCATATTCAAACAAGATTAACAATAAATCCACATGCAATGAAATACATGATAACATTCAAGCATCACAAAACATGCATAAAATACATAATTAAGCACAACAATGATACTTATTTTTTAGCTGGAGTAAATCCATCAACTGCGTGCAGACCTTCCACGAACCTCCTAGCCTTAGACCGTGTTACTTATCACTCTCAGCAGTAGGTCACCCCCGAGCTAGGACTAAAATCCATCGGGAAAGGGAATTATAGGCTTGGAAAGGACAAGAAGGAAGTTGCACAAAGCAACAGGAAGGATCTTTTATTCCATGAGCCACTTATGCCCACAACTCACAGACCCTCATTCCCCACACACCTTCTGCACCCCAGGAGAGTAGACCTTCACTACTACAAGCCCATCGACCAGTACACCTCCCTTACTTTGGGCTTCAACAACAGGATGAACCAGAAGTCTCAGAGTACTATAGATGCTACGAGACTCTCTTCCAGGAGAACTCACTTCCCAACAAATTCTCTCTCCTGGGAGAGTTACTCACAGGCCTGACAACCTACTTCTTCAATTCAACTCCTAAGAAATACTGCAACATGATTCGTCTAGCATATAGGTGACAACAACAACATGAATAGTTATGGACACCGAAAAATGGAAACGTCCTTACACTAAGACACAACACGACTCAAGCGAACACAAGGAAACAACCCCAAATGGTTAAGACATGAACTTGGATTTGTAGTGTGGATAAAACTGGGTTCATAGAACACATAGGTCGGCTTTTCCCTCCCCGACTGGTTTCTCAGATGTGTGAGGTTATGTATAAGGTAGATGCAGAGGCCCCAATGTGTTAGACAACGGATGGGAAATGGAAAGTGAACCTCCTTCCGGTGACCATTTTTCTCAACTGTGCTTAGGTAACTAGAGGTCGACGTCTGAGGCCAACGAGTTCAGGCAGAGGATGGAAGAATGGGGATCGAAATCAGGAGGAGGATGGAAGAATGACTCATGAACCCCCAACTCAGCTGACGCTTCAGTTTTTAACTGCATGAGCCCAGGTCGACACTTGTCTTCCTGGAGCTACATGTGCTCCATTTAGCCTACGCCCCACTTTCCAGGAACTTAGGATAACAAAAACATATCATGTTCACCTTAGTCTTCAGGAAATAATATTAAAATATTATTCCTCTAGAGGTAATCCCCCTAGATTATCCCCTAGGCCCAAATACTTAGCCCCTTCCCTTGCCCAACCTTGTGGAAGCTTAGTTCCCCATCACTCTTTCTTCGTGGTCGGTCTACACACAGTTGGTAGATTTACTCCAGCTAAAATATAAGTATCATTGCTATGCTTAATTATGTATTTTATGCATGTTTTGTGATGCTTGAATGTTATCATGTATTCCATTGCATGTGGATTTACTGTTAATCTTGTTTGAATCTGAACTAGTAGCAGTAATTCTGTGTTATCACGATTAAGTTTTTTAAATTCATTAAAATGCATATATATCATATAAGTGTATATTCCGCATGGTAGCATTACCTGGTCTCTAGAGGGTCGGGGATGTTACAATTTGTGTGAGGATTCTAGGATAAGGATGCATATGCTTTCTATTTTGTACTACATTTTTATGTCCTTCTAGTTATCACTGAATTTGTTGTTTTCAAAACATTTGGTTTTCGTGGCATAGGTGCTACTTGTGGTGTTTCTCAAGGTGGGTGTTCTTGATTTTTAATGTTGTATTGGTGGTGGTTTTGTTTCAAATTATACTAACCGTGGAGCTATGTGTTGAGAATGTAAGCTAAGGATGCCTATGGGTGTTGGTTTTTGTTGTCTTAGTTTCTTGTGTGTCTTTGTTTGTTAGCTTTCAATCTTTCACATGCTCTCAGAAACAATAATTTTATGTTCATTTGTGTGTTAGATGTGTTCCTCATGGTGTTTTTCATAGTGGGAGTTATAGATTTTCTTATTGTTGTTTGGTATTTTTGTTGTGCTTATCTTGCTTAGTTATGCCAATACCGATGTCCTATGTTGGGATTTTCATTTGAGAACATGGTAGCATGGTGACTTGGGTTTTTGGAGAGGGTGGTTTTGTCATAGTATTCTAAAGTTCTAGACTAATATAATCCTTTATACTTGAGGTTTAATTCTATATTGGTGGTGGTTTTCTTCCTGTTTGTGCGATGTTCTACTCGTACTGAAGATTTTATGTCGGGAATGTAGGTTGAGTATGCATGTGGGTGTTGGTTTGCACTTTTGCGTAGTCTCAAAACCATTGATTTATTGTTCATTTACATGGTAGAGGTGTTTCTTGTGGTGTTTGTAGTGGCGGTTGTTATGTATTTTTTTTTTGTGGTTTGGGATTTCAAGGTGGATTGTTATTCTTGTTGTTCTAGTGGGATTTTGGCTTTCATCCATGGTTTTGGGTGTTGCATCTTTGGTGTTGGAAAATTGGAGTGTGAAGAAGGATGATTTGGTCTAATAGCTTTGTTGTATGAGTGTGATTCCATGTCATAGTTTGATTCGATTCACAGTATTATTTGAACTTTGTTTATGGTTTTGAAAAAAGGTGTTGTTGCAGTTTAATTTAGTAGCTAGTTTTTGCTGGAAAACTTGGTATGTTGTTTTATTTTTTCCTCTATGTTTAGTTCTATGTTTGTAGTTGGGTTGTAGTTGATGCATGTATGAAGGTTTTTATATGTCGTCATCACAGGGAAATATGTGACTATGTTGTGTCATTTCTCCCTATTGTACAAGATTGGAATTTTCTTTTGAACTATACAAGTACCAAATGTCAATGTTTATTCTCCTTCAAGCCTTTATTCACATTGGTGACATGTTAGTAGGGAAGGAAAACATATTGGACATTGCACTGCATTTTTCCATAGCCTAGATTGTTATGTTCATGTGAGAACCATGCATATAGGAGTTTGGGTTGTCTTTGGTGACATGTCTTGGCACTTTAAAGCACATTCATTGACATGTCTAGGTGATTTTATTTTTTTTGTGACATGGGGTTTTCACGATTGGTTTTTCCCATGCTGAGGTCCTACATTGGGATTCACATGTCAAGATGCGGTGATACATTATTTCTCTTCTATATTGTGTCGTAGATGGCTTGGGGTCATTAGGCATTTTATTTTTTGGTGGGGTGAACTCTAAATTTAGAATTTGGTGTTTGGGTTTTATAGAGTGATGGGAAGTTTAGTTGTGGTAGAGAGGATGGTTGAGTTTAGCATTGCTTATTTTTTTCTGAATGTCTAGGGTTTGGTCTTTTGTTTTCAATATTCACAAAATATGATTGGTAGTTTGGATTGTTTGGTAGTTTGTTGTGCAAAAGGGTGGCCACAGTTTTTCATTTTCCTGGTGCATATTGTTCTTCAGAACTTTTTGGAGGTTTATAATGCAGTTTTCCTACATATTAAATTCTTATCTATTATATTACATGAATAGAATGGCCACCCAACATCTTTTTTTTTGTCTTGTAGTTTTGAGATGGGCATCCCATATTCCATTTTTGTAATACTTCAATCATTTTTTCTCATAATATAATAGTCTAGTTATAGTTTTTAGATTGGATTCAAAACATATGGGCTATTGTATTCTTTGCAAATACTATGAATGGGAGAATTGAACATAAAAAACATTTTCCATTAAGCCTAATATAGTTATTTGATCATGAAATCTCAAAGATTTTGTCATATTCCCCTCATTGTTGTGACGATCAATTAGTGCAATGGAAAATACATGATGTAGATCTATAACACTTTCAAGCATTCTCTAAAGATAATTATTTTTTCTTAAGATTCTCATTCTTGCAAAGATGTCTAATAACTATTATGACAAGTTAAATATGGATATTCATAATGCTTAAAATGAATCTATATTTTCCTCTTATTTCAATTGAATGAATCAAAATGAATAAATATTTTCCTCTCTTCCTCTTAACTTAATGATTTTGGATTAAAAACAATTAATAAATTTAATTAAAAAAAAATGTAATTGCATTGAATGTTTAGCGTTATGTTTTCTCATTACCAGGTAACCATTTAGTTCCTGCAATTTCTATTCTTCTATTTTTTTACACCCCACCAATGCTGGTTGAACATTCAATTTCTATGACCTTTACTACCTCTCTACATAGGTGAGCCAAGTTTTTTTTGATTGTGCTAGTTTTATATTGAGATGACCAACATGCTAAGTGAAACTCATTGAAATGATACATGTCAAAAAAATCATGATAGACCACAATCATCAAAGGTCATAAAAATATTAAGAAATGTGAATAATGATTTACAGTTACATTAAGAAAATTAAAAAGTTTACAAAGCTAATTACTATGTAAACAATATCTATCTGAAGTTTGTATCTATCATATTAATACATTTTGCAAGCCTGTTGTAAGTCACCATCCCTAAATAATCCATTAATAAATAGATTGTAAGTAATCACATTAGGTACAAGATCCCTTTTTATCATCTCCCCAAAAAGTTTGAAATCATGGCATGTATTTCCTTCCAAACTAAATTCATTGATAAGCATATTGTGCACACTAGTATATAGAAATACTCTTCTTTGTATTATTTCTTTCCATAGGTCTACAATGCATTGCATGATGTCCTTGAGGTAGTATATATTAATGAGGACGATTGTAACATACCCAACCACCCATAGGCCGGGGCATGCTACCTTCAAGCCCTCCCTTGGACTTCTTTCACTTACAGATACCTTTAAAAATTTAAGGATGCGTAAAAGAAAATACTTTAACGACATGCATAACAAAATCCAGCAAGCATGCATAGTCCAAAGATTCAGTTAAACGATAATTAAATATACACAACGGAAATACATTTTTATACATGTAAATGATACCATAACAGAGAGCACTTATCTTTATGAAAGATGACACCAACTGGCTGCAGACCAAGGACATTCCACCTAACTGTAGAAACTATGGTTCCAAATATTAACAGCAGCGTCACCCCCGAGCCAGGGCTATGAATCCACAAGGACAGTTCTAGAGTGTTACTTGGCTTACCAAACCAGTCGGCACCCAATATCTCACAGGATTCCTAGTTCTCACAGCAATCAAAGTACCCAACTCTCTTCTACCCATATTGCACCACTCGAGAGAATGAACCTCCACCCTTCTCTGCCACGCAGTCCCTTAGGTAGTCTTTCTCCTTAATTCGGGCTCCAATGCAACTGGTCCAAAATATCGATGTTGGAACTCTTAGGACTTGCAGCTGTGATAAATGTTGGACACAGGCCAACGCATCTCAGACATGTGGGCCTCAAGTCGCAGCTGGATCACTCCAGCGACCACTACAACCAACTATCCCATGGCTAATTCTTTGACAGTTCGGTTTTCTTTCCCAAGCCAAGATGCAGATGATGGATGGATCAATGAATGGGTATGTGGGTGCATGGAGGTGCATGCATGAAAGTGCATGAGGGATAGAATGGTACAAATGAAAAAATGAAGGAGAAAACTAGCCAATGACCAACCCCCCCATCAGACCAGAGGCGGGTTTAAGTAATTTCAGGGATAATCAAGAATATTTTGGCTTTCTCCAAGGAGATCATGTAATCGTTCCCCTCCCATAGACAAAAAGGGTAATTAGAATAGGAATAAACACTTATCCCCTCAAGCCCCCTCTCTTGTGGAATCATAGCCCCCTTTAACTCTAGTCCTTTTCCATCTAGCAGCCAGCCGTGTATTTATTATTAATAACAATAAAACATTACATGTCTTGGGCACGCTGGCCTTTTAATAATTGTTTTGGGCACTCTCGCCTCTCATCATTGTAACAATACATTATTTAAAAATGGGGGTTCAAAACCTGGGGTGTTACATCCCCTCCCCCTTTTTGTGGCACTGTCCTCAGTACATATAGAAAATAGAGATCAAAATCTCAAATTTATTCAAGACGTTGCGGGTACTCTACCCGCATGGAATATTCATGCTCCTAGGTAGAATCTTCAGGGCCGTAGCAAGTCCACTAAATATTTACCAACTCTATAACTCGATTTTGGAGCATTTTGACTTTTTTTCCATTACCCGCACTGGCTGAACCTAAAAATCTCCCTCTGTCTCTACCTTAATCAAATGCCAATCAATAACATGGTTAAAATCATGTACACATTTATTTAGTAAAGAGACTTGAAATACATAATGCACATTCATGGAAGTAGACAATGCAAGCATGTATGCAACTAGCCCTATTCTGTCCAATATTTCAAATGGACCACAGGATCTAGCTACCATCTTTGTACAACTACCCAATTTAAAATAAATTTTCTTGGGATTCACTTTCAAAATTGCATGCTCTCCTACTTTAAACTCTCTAGTTGTCTTGTTCTTGTCTGCATAAAATTTTTGTCTATCCTGAGCTGCCTTTAAATTTTTCTTGATCTTGACCACCTGGTCTTCCATTTCCTTGAGAAACTCTGACCCAAGTACCACTCTATCTGCTAGGTTGTCCCATCTTACTAGAGTATCTCATTTCCTACCATACAAGGCTTCAAATGGGATCATTCTCAATGAATCTTGATACCCATTATTATATGCAAACTCAACCAAGTGTAAGTAATCTTCCCACTTAGATGGCTTATCCATCACATACATTCTCAGCATGTCTTCAATTATTCGATTGAATCTCTATGATTTCCTATATTTCCGGGGATGATATGTTGTGATAAAGTTTATGTTTGTGCCAAATCCTTTAAACAATCCCCTCCATAAATTGGAGTTAAACTTTGTATCTTTGTCCGAGACAATTTTCCTAGGTATCCCATGCAACCTAGCAATTTCCTTCATGAAAAATTCTGCAATATTAGCCGTTGTATGTGTTGTCTTCATAGGCACAAAATGAGGAGCCTTTCTTAATTTGTCAACCACCACCATGATTGAATCATGTTGCTTATTCGTTCTGGGTAATCCTGTGATGAAATCCAAGGTGATTACTTCCCATTTCTTCTCTGGAATTGGCAATGGATGCAACAAACCTGTTGGGTGCCTATGCTTAGCCTTTACTTTCTGACATTCCATACTTCAAGAGATGTAATAAGAAACATCCTTCTTCATTCCCGACCAAAAGAACTGGTTTCTTACTGCTGTAATTGTTTTCTGGTAACCGAGATGTCCAGCATAAGGAACATCATGCATTTCCTTCAGTACCAAATTCCATAGTTCTCCAGAACTAGGAACATAGATTATGTTTTTATGCATGAGTAATCCGTCTTTCTTTATCTCATACTCCTTTATTTTATGTTGTCCATATCTTTGCTATAATTTTTCCTTTACCTGTAGGTAATGCTGGTTTGTAACAAGACCATCTAAAGTTCTACTCTTCAAGTCTGACTGATGCATACTGACAATAGTAGCATGCATGATATGCACTCTTCTACTAAGTGCATCGCAAAAATTATTCTCCTTTCCCTTGATATGATTGATATCGAAGTCATATTCACTTAATAATTCCATCCATCTTGTTTGCCTGGCATTCAAGGTCGGTTGTTCAAAAAGATACTTCAGGCCAATGTGGTATGTTCTTAATTCAAATTTCTTCCCCATGAGATAATTCCTCCACATCCTCAGGTCATGAACGATGGAAACATGTTACAAGTCATGCGTGGCATAGTTCCTCTCATGTTCCTTAAGATTTTTGGACTCATATCCAATGACATGTCCATTTTGTGTGAGGAATCCCCCAAGTCCTTCCTTTCATGCATCTGTACATACCACAAAACTTTCATTTGGGTCAACAATCTTTAACACAGGTGCACTAGTAAGTAATTCCTTCAACAGATTAAAATTATTTTCACACTTGAGTGTCCATTCAAATTTAGTTCACTTCTTTTGCAAAGAAGTGATGGGATGAGAAATCTTAGAGAACCCTACTATGAACCTTATGTAGTATCCAGCTAATCCCATAAAAGATCTGACATCTGACACATTTCTGGGGGTTGACCATCCTCTAATGGATTCGATATTCTTTGGATCTACTGCTATGCCATGTTCTGAAATAATGTGTCCCAAGTAATGGATCTGCTTTTGATAAAAATAACACTTACTCAACTTGGCATACAACTGATGTTCTCTCAGTACTTGCAACACCAGTTTTAAGTGATGTTCATGCTCCTCTTCAGACTTAGAATATATAAGTATGTCATCTAGGAATACTATGACAAACTAATTTTTGAATATGCCATTCATTAAGCACATGAAGACAACTGGTGCATTGGTCAGTCCAAAAGGCACCACTACAAATTCATAATGCCCATACCTGGTCCTAAAGGTTGTCTTATGAATGTCTTCTTCTTTGATTCTTACCTGATGGTATCCTTCCCTCAGATCGATCTTTGAGAATATCTTTGCTCCTCTTATCTGATCAAATAGGTCATCAATTTGGGATAGAGGATACTTGTTCTTTATTGTGTACTTGTTCAGTTGTCAGAAGTCAATACACAGCCTCAAGGTTCCATCCTTATTTTTGACAAAAAACAGTGGTGCTCCCCAAGGTGAAACACTTGGATGTATGTACCCTTTCTTAAACAATTCCTCCAACTACATTTGTAATTATTTTAACTCTGGCGTGCTCATTCTGTAAGGTGTTTTTAACACCGGGAAAGCTCCTGGCACTAAATCAATTGAGAAATCTATCTCCCTTCTTGGTGGCAATCCGAGTATTTCTTGGAATACATCTTCAAATTCCTATAGTACCGAGAAATCTTCAAGGCTTGGCCCTTTTGTATTATCCGACTCTTCCACATGAGCTGCATATAGTTTACATCCTTTCCTAAAGAATATTTTTAACTGTAAGGCTGAAATCACCGTTATAGAGATGGGTCTTGGAATTCCTTTCACAATGCTTTGTTTTCCATTTCCATCAAGACATGCAAATGTCTTGTTATGAAAATCTAGGGCAAAATGATGCTTATCCAACCAATCCATTCCAATCAGAATATCATAAGACCCCAATGGTATTATATTTAGATCAATACTAGTATTCATGACATTAAGACTTATGGAACAACTTATGACCATATCATGGATTCTTCTTTTGGTTCCAGTGGCTAACTGAACCAAGCTTTATTTTCCAATTTTACTTTTCTCCAAATGTAAACTATCCACTATCTTAGGATCAATGTAGCAATGAATTTTTCTTGAACCAATCAAAATACCAACAAGTTGATTTATGATCTTACCTTCCACCTTGATCATATTGGACTGGTACTCTGCTTGTTGATCATCTAAAGCTGCATAGATTCTTCCCATATATTCGACTGTTGTGGCCTCTTGGATGTTGTGCACAATATTCAATCTGTCCTTTCTGTGTGGGAAATCCTTGTATAAGTGATCTTCCTTGCATCCCCAATGTTGGATTGGTGGTCTTCCCATTTTTCTCAAGGAATCTTCTTTCTTGAAATTCCCCTTAGAATATTGATCTTGATGATTTATAATAGGCTAATTCCTATTGAAGGGAGGTTTGAATCCTTTCCTTCTCCGATTGGAATTTTCATTCTTCTTGTCCTTCCAAGATTCTTGCAGGTATTCTCTTCCCTTACCTTGCTCATACAGGTATTTAGATTTATTGATAGCTTCAGTCAAGGTCTTGGGCTCATCATACTTGATCTTTTCCTTATAAAAGGCTAGCAGTCCACTTAGAAATATTTGTATTTTCACTTTATCATCACCAATGAACCTAACATACTTTAACAATCCCAAGAACTTCTTCTTGTACTCTTCCATAGTCATGCTTCCCAACTTGAGTTCAAAGAACTTCTGCATTTTATTGTCATAGAAATGCTCTGAGAGGTACTCCTTCTGGAAGTACTTCTTGAACTTCTTCCAAGTGATCCTACTTTCATTAACATGTTCCACTTGGTTCAATTGGTCCCACCACATTGAATATTTCTCATGTAAATGGTAGGTGGAAATCCTGGCTTCTAGGTTTTATGAATAGTTATGCAACTGAAAATATCTCCTGAGCCCAAGAAGCCATGCTTCGCCATCATCTTCCCTTTATATTTCACCATTGAAGGAAGGTGGCTTGAGCTTCCTCAACTCTCATTGAAAACTATCTATCTCTTGTTTATTTCTTTGGTGTCTGACAAGAGACACCTGTGGACTTCTTATGGGATCTTACGATGCATAAAACGTTCTTTCTGATTAAGGAGGTGAGTTGTGTCCATGAGCTTTGCTAGCACTTCTGGAATAACCAACTCTTCCATGATCATTCCTTCTTTCATGGCACCTGCCTTCTTCCTCTTGTCTTAAGTTTGATCCCTTCTTCGTTTGTCTCTACAACTGATTTAAGCTCTGCAACACTCGAGAATTTATCTAAATTTTCTCTCTCATTATTCTCTTGTTTTCTTCTTTGTAGCTCTGTACTTCCATCTTCATGCTTCTTACCGTTTCTAGTAGCGTTTCCTGCTCTCTTTTTCCCTTGCATCTGTTGGACTTTGTCTCTGCATTACCAACTCTGGTATTCTAGGCTTCGACCTCCTTATCATGGCTAGAGGCTCCCTTGCCTTCTTCCATTTCCTTAATACACATCCTGAGTTGATGTTCTTAAGCCCCTTAATTCTGCAAAATGTGCAAGTGACCATTTTGTTAGAATTATCCATATGATAAACAAAATTGCCAAACCATGCTACAAGTCTCTTTCTTTTTTTTTTTTTGTTCATGGAGATAATATCCCCATTCTCCGAAAATAACAATGTCCTGTTATCCTTGGCCGACACAGAACTCATCCTGCGCAGGCGCTTCCTTCAAACCACCTTCCCAGGTGACCACGGCTAGCAACTACGACTAGATCCTTCCTTAGAACTTTTATGTCTCAAAGACAACAAATTCAAACCTTATCCCTCCTTCCCTCATCTCTCAATATGAATATGACCACGACCATGACCCTGCGCTTAGCTGAAAAATCGCTTGTCCAGAGCTTCGAGAATTCACAACTTTCAACTATGACCGGATCAATGGTCGTCGTCCTATTTCATGATCAATGATTGAGATCCACTTCGGGACTCCATGCTTCGGGAGTATAAACTTTCCTCGCTTCTCTCCTCCCATAATGCTTTTACCCAAAGTTCTTGATTTGTCGATGGGTGTCATCCCACAGATTAGTGACCGTGAATCGCTTTGGCTCTTTGGGCTTTGAAAGTTTCAAAGCTTCCTCCTGCACTTTATCCTAGAGTGCTTTCACCCGAAGTCGACGATCCTTCGATGTGTATCTTCTGGAATGAACGGTCGATATGTACTTCGGACTTCGGGCCTTTGGGACCTTTCGAGCGAACGCAACCTGTCACATCTTTCCCCACTGGAGTGCCCAGTCTCTGGACTGCACGATCTGTCGCATGTGGTGAAATACTGGAAGTGAACAGATGGCCCAATCAGGTGGGTGACACATGTCATGTTCTAACTGGCTTTTGAATACTCCAAATTCTCAAAAATTACTGACACATGGCACACATTCCATGTTTCCACATCATCCCAGGTGACGTCCACAAGCCACGTCACTTAGAAAATTTTTGGGTCCATATCATCTCCTAGTGACGTCATCGTGCCCCATCACTTCGGCTCTTTGGGCTTCGGGACGTTGGGAGTTTCCATGCTAGCACACTTCCAATTCTCCTGAACTCCACATTCTCGAATTGGCCAATATGTCGCCATGTTTCCTCTTGGATCATACGACTAAGATTCACTTCGGGTCTTCACCCGGAGTCCACGGATCTGCACCGCGTGTCCTCCTTAGTCTGACTTCTATGATTTCTTTGGGTCTCTGGACTTCAAAAATCTCAAATTTCAAAACTTATCTGGCCCCACTGGATTTTACCCGAAGCCATGGATCTGGTGATGCGTGGCTCTCCGCAGATCAATGGCTGAGATCCTCTCGGATGATCGGATGGTCGATATTTACTTCAACTCTTCGACTCTCTAGGCTTCGCGAGTCTCAAATCCCAACTGAAAACCTCTCGAACAGATTCCTACGGAGTTACTAATATGCTGACATGTCACCTCTTGGCGATCGACGACTAGGATCTACTTCTGACGATCTGATAGTCAACATTTACTTTGGGTCTCTGGCTCTCCGGGCTTCAGGAGTTTCAACTCTCAACTTCTCCTCGCTCGCTCTTTTCTAGAGTTCTTTCACCTGGATCACACGATCGGTTGACACGTGTCCTCCTATGGATCGACAGTCCCCAACTACTTCAACTATTTTGAGTTTTGATGTTCAAGCCCTAACCTATCACATCACTGCATGCCTTTCAATTTGCGGGGGCATGTATCGACGGTTTGGAGTAATCTTCTTTTCGCCCCACAATTCTCCTAATGCTGACATGTAACCCCTTGGGGAAACCGTGGTTTGGATTGCGGGACTGCCTTGGGAAATTATCTCCCATGCAACTCAGTTCCCTGCAATGCCTCACGTACGTTGGTCTCACTCTCCCATGGGATCTGATGTTTGTGAC
The DNA here is from genome assembly GCA_010110895.2 of Picea sitchensis. Taxonomy (NCBI): domain Eukaryota; kingdom Viridiplantae; phylum Streptophyta; class Pinopsida; order Pinales; family Pinaceae; genus Picea; species Picea sitchensis. Next base: position 176,378 of record SNQJ01S0031392.1, read on the forward strand.
CTTAACCCTTGCTTCCTTTTCATTGGATGACTCATGTTTGCCTATCCTCCGATCCAACGATCTTGGATCTCTCTTGATCCTACAATGGCAATCGCTCCCAAATTCGAAGGGGACGGTCACGGTCCTTCGAACCCCTTACCCGAGTCTTTGATGTTCTATCTCCTGCATACATTCTGCAATGCAATTCCTCCTAAGCGTTTCAAATCCATGGTCGGGATTCGATCTCGACCTTGAGACTATGACCAACAAACCCAACCCATATCGGCCTAGTGTCTCAACCAGAAGCTCTGATACCAAACTGTAACATGCCCAACCACCCACAGGCCGGGGCATGCTACATTCAAGCCCACCCTTGGACTTCTTTCACTTACAAATACCTTTAAAAATTTAAGGATGTATAAAAGAAAAGACTTTAATGACATGCACAACAAAATCCAGCAAGCATGCATAGTCTAAAGATTCAGTTAAACGATAATTAAATATACACAGTGGAAATACATTCATATACATGTAAATGATACCATAACAAAGAGCACTTATCTTTATGAAAGATGACACCAACTGGCTACAGACCAAGGATGTTCCACCCAACCGTAGACACTACTATTCCAAATCTCAACAACAACGTCACCCCCGAGCCAGGGATATGAATCCACAAGGACGGTTCTAGAGTGTTACCTGGCTTCCCAAACCATTCAGCACCCAAGCTCTTACAGGCTTTCCAGCTCTCACAACAATCAAAGTACCCAACTCTCTTCTACCTAGCTTGCATCACCTGAGAGAACGAACCTCCACCCTTCTCTTCCATGCAGTCCCTCAGGCAGTCCTTCTCCTTAATTCAGGCTCTAGCACAACTAGTCCAGAATCGCAATGCTAGAACTCTCAGGACTCACAGCTGTGAGCAACGCTGCACATAGGCCAACACATATCAGACATGCGGGCCTCAAGTCGCAGCTGGATCACTCCAACAACCACTACAACCAACTATCCCGTGGCTAATTCTTCGCTAGTTCAGTTCCCTTTCCCAAGCCAAGATGCAGATGATGGATGGATCAATGAATGGATAAGTGGGTGCATGGAGGTGCGTGCATGAAAGTGCATGAGGGATAGAATGGTGTGAATGAAAAAATGAAGGAGAAAACGAGTCAATGCCCAACCCCCCATCAGACCAGAAGCGAGTTTAAGTAATTTCAGGGAGAATCAAGAACCTCTTGGCCTTCCCCAAGAAGCTCACGTAACCGATCCCCTCCCTTAGACAAAAAGGGTAATTAGAATAGGAATAAACACTTATCCCCTCAAGCCCCCTCTCTTGTGGAATCATAACCCCCTATAACTCTAGTCCTTGTCCATCTAGAAGCCAGTCGTGTATTTATTATTAATAACAATAAAAACATTACATGTCTTGGGCACATTGGCCTTTTAATAATTGTTTTGGGCACTCTCGCCTCTCAACATTGTAACAATACATTATTTAAAATGGGGGTTCAAAACCTGGGGTGTTACAACGATGATAGTAATTAAGTTAGGGGTCTTATGCTAGTCCAATATTTTAGACAAGAGATTCTTTGTCTCCTCTATCTAGCCTCTATTAGTGGTCAATCCTCTATTAGTGGTTAATGGCATCCAATTTGTTTCCTCATCTATGATAGCTAGGTTGTATAGTTGTGTTGAAGAATTAAGTTGATTGAAAAATAGACACTACGACTTTTAATATCTTAGCTATGTAAATTGAGGAGTCATATATTTGATTGACATTGTCATCAAAATTACTTTCTTATCAGAACACAAACTAGCACCCATAAGAATACTCAACCTACATTCTGAACAAAAAAATCTCCACTACGTGTAAAACACATAACACAACATAGAGAAGGAAAAAACAACCACCAATATAGAAATAAACCTCTAGTACAAAGAATTCAAATTCTCTAATCCATAGAATCCAATGATGAAACTCCCCCCACCATTGAATCCCTTTTTCCAAAAATAAAATAAAATTTGTCACTAATTTCTTGATATAATATATGCTATTTCAAGATATTTTATTTTTCTTTTGTTTCTGTTATAAAGCAAAATTGTTGATTTTATGCTCATGATTTCCCTTTCTTTCATAAATAACTATGTAGGAGAATCATTTCAAGATATTTTATTTTTCTTTTGTTTCTGTTGTGAAGCAAAATTGTTGATTTTATGCTCATGATTTCCCTTTCTTTCATAAATAACTATGTAGGAGAATCATGTTACCTAAAGAATAAATACTATGTTCTTTAGTTAGGAGAATTCAGTTGCCAAATATTTCAATTGCAATGTGGTCAAATGGTCAAAATTTCTTGTATTTCAAAATTGAAATGTCTTTCTAAGTAGAAAGCGATTTTTTTTTTCTAGTACTTAAGTAGTATCGTTATTTTATGCTCTTTAAGGGTGTTTTCTTTCTTTTATTTTGTAATGAAGCAAATTTGTTGATTATATAAAATACAGAATAGCTATCCAATACCGTGGTTACCTCTTTTGTATGCAATTAATAGATTTCACAAAAAGTAATGATTTTTTTTACTTGGTTGGTAGTCACTACAAATTTTATTAATACATAAAGCGAAGAGGCATTTGAAATAAAATAGCGAAGTATGAATGTTTCCTTTTTCTGGATTATGATAGACACTCACACACTCATATACTTGACTCAAAGAGAGTAATAAACGAAATAAAAAGTCGTGGAAACATAAAAATAAATAAATTATGGATATTCTCTCGAAATGGTGATCTAATCACTTATAAATAAATCATTAACATTTTATTTTTTTTCAATATTCAATAACATATATTTTTTTTTTTAATTTTTGATAGCTAAATTTTGTTACGTAAAAAAATCAATTTTTTTTTTTGAAAAATACATAGTAGATCTTTTAATACCTTATCTATGTAAATTCAACAATCATATATTTCATTGACATTGTCATCAAGAGGACTTTCCTCCCACAACACAAATTAGCAACCATAGACATACTGAGCTTAAATTCCCGACACAAAAGGCTCCACTACAGGTAGAACATAACATAGATAGGGACAAAACAACCACTAATAAATAAATAAACATATACTATGAAGAATTCAACCACTCCAACTCAGCAAAATACGACGATGAGATTGCTTCTCTGTAAAATAACATCACCCGATCAATACATCCCTTTTTACCATAGTAAAAAAATTTCTACCACTATTTTTTTAGAATCATTTCCATATGGTCTTTCATGCTATTTTCTTTTTCTTTTTTCTTTTGTTGTAAAGAAAAATTGTTGGTTATAAACTTACTTTTTCCCCATATGTGGTTAATAATTTGTATTCTTGTGTAGGAGAATCGATTTACTTAAATATAGACAGTATGTGTTTTAGTCATTTAGTTATGATAATTTAGCTCCCAACTATTTCATTTGCAATGTGGTCATAATTTTTTTTAATCCTTTCTAACAATAGAAACAAACCTTATACTCCTAGTTAATACTCTTTAGAATGTTTAGAAACAAACCTTATACTCCTAGTTAATGCTCTTTAGTATGTTTGCTTTTTTTTCTTTTGATTTGAAGTAAAGTTTATACTTCTATAAAATATAGATTAGGTTTTCAAGATTAGAATTGTTAAAAACAATGATTTTTTGTTGTTTAGTTGGTGGTTATTATAAATTTTAGAATTACAGATTTCAAGTCATTTTGATTGGTTTTACATGTATTTTTTGATTGTTTTATGAAAGACTTTTTGTCTAGTTTATAAGTTTAATTATCAATGTTATTCTACTTTCAAAATGTATTGTTATTCTCATGCTTGATTAGTATTATTGTTGGTATAAAAAAAAAATCTTTTTGGTTTTGTTGTGAAAACAAATTGTGTATCGGTTTATTTGTTTTTCTTTGTCTCTTATAATTAGCATTCTATTCTTATATAGAATAATCAAGTTTCTTTAGTCGTTTAGTTATGAAAATTTAGGAGAGAAAATTTTCATTGTTATTGTGGTCAAAAGTGCTTTTCTATGATAGTTGAAATGCATTTCTTATAGCAAAAAACAAATTTCTACTATTAGTGAATTAGTTTCATTGCAATATTCTCTTTTAAGGCGTGTTTCTTTTTTTTCTTTTGTTATGAATACAAATTGTTACTAGTATATAATCCTTGACATTTCTATGTTCCTACTTAGCAATTGTGATTAGAAAAAAAATTGAAAAATGCAAAATGAACTATTTTTTCATAACAATTTACTAGATGCATGTAATTAATTACATTAAATCATATATATTATTGTGTTTATAGTTGCATTAAAACATATAAATCATTGCATCTATTATCTTATAGAACCATTGTTCAAATATCTTTTAACCTTCCATGATATTTTATTGTCTTTGTTTCATTGCATCTTTATGCCCCTTTGGCCATGGATTTTGTAAACAAAAGAAATGCCATTTTCAATGGAACTTATTATTCAAACATAGCAAATGTGTTTATTGTTTATACATCAAATGCAAAATAAATTGACCATGTGGTCTAATTTCCCTTTATTTCGACTACAAAAATTCCAGTATAGTGTAAGTGATTGACTATTTGATGCACTTGCCTATGTGATTTCCTATTTGATGCCTTTGTTTTTCCCATCAAGGAATGTATATCTTTTGTCAATAAAAACATAATTATTTGCTTACATTCCATAATATTTTCACAATGTCAATGATCCTAGGACACAATTGCATACAATGTATCTTTCTACATCACATGTATGTGGCTCTTCTGAGACTAGTTTGTGGGGTGATATTTTCTATATCAAATGGCTTTTTAAGTGGTATCTATTTCAATTTTTTTGTGGTCATTCACAAAAGAAACAAAGCATATTTGTTTCAATAAAAATAAGTCAAAGTATGAATACATACTATTGTTTCATGGCCAATATCGATCATATGGCCACCTTGAGCCATTTTTGTCATATAGACAAACAATGTCCAAAAAATGTTTATCTACTATCTCAAATTCAATAGAATGTCAAAGTTCACTTGCAATGGAAAAAATTGACATGCAGTCAATCCAAAAATTACTTGCAGAACACAATTTTTTTTATTGATTCTATTACTAAATATTTTCATGACTCATTATTTGAATAAATTTGCAAATTTGCATAATATTTTGATGTTCCTTCATTGAGATAAACAATTTACCAAAATTTATATAGTGCATATATTGTACATGACAATAGATAAATTACATGTTTGAATAGATATATTGTACAAAATACTAATGACAAAGAGAAATGTATTGTTGATTGGTAACCTTATACCATCAATATATTAGTCGGATATCAACATGGTAACATAGAAGGATGTGATTTTTTAATAGAATGGTTATATGAACTAGTTGACGTGAACATTTATGTCTGAATTATAGAGTCACATATTCTTACTCTTAGATTCTATTCAACTCAATAGTCTATGAATATAATCTATCTTACCCAATTTCATTCGGGACGATTTCATACACATTTCCAAAAATTGGTTTGAATATATTTTAGAAGCACTTGTCAAAGTAAAAAAACTTAATATAAAAAAATTATTTAGTGAAAAGAATATAAGTGGACATTTTTTTTTTTTAGCATTTTTTCATCATGTGCCAAGAGAAATAGAAGCAACAAAATCTTGTATACAAAAAAATATACAACACAAATGAATAAAATAAAAGCAATATAATAAAATGAAAATTTGAATTTCAATGAACACATAGTTAGCAGAATGATAGAAAGCAACTCTATAAAAAGTTGAGAGAAATCATTTGCAAAATTGTGACACATGAAACCAGAAACAAATACATGGAGAATACATGCAAATGAAAAAATATATATATGAAAAAGAAGAAAAACAATTTTTGCATATCTAGTTTCAATTGACGACACACCAACAAATAGAAAATAAACAAAATTGTTTCACTCCAATTATGAAATTTGAAAACAATGCAAAAAAGCACTCAACAATCATCAATTACCTATTGTCATTCATAGAATCAATGATGTTAGAATATAATCTAATATTGTAATATCCCTCCGACTTAAATATTTGAATAATCTTAAGTGATTGTGATTATTGAATTATGACATTGGGAAAAACTTTGATTAACATTTTGATCAACATAGATAATTGATGGTGAAAAATACTTATGTAAATATCATTTTAAATTTATTTTATTTAAAATTACTTGAGATAAAATGATGAGAGAACCTAGCTATGATAAGAGAAATACTTTATTCCATGGGAAAAGTGAAAAAAATATAGAAACCACCAAGGTAAAAGTGTTTGTTTTCCACGAGGACAAGTGTGAAAATACCCCTAAGAGTGGGGGAGGTTAGGAAACAAGCTAGCAAAAAGTTAGGCCAAGAATCCCAAGAGTTAGGGAGAAGGATAACAAGAAAGAGAAACAAAAAGACCTAGGCAGTCTATTATTCTCATCTTGGTAAAACAAGGGAGAAGAAACAAGTATGGTGCAAACAAGACGTTGTTGAGTACTTGTGCATAATTAGATCTTGGTGGTTCTGAGAAAGAGCCAAGTTCTAGAAATTACCTGGAGAAGGTTCTTGACATTTTCAGTTTCCTATGGATTAAAGTATTTGGTTTGGGGGTGACCATAGTTAGTAGTCTATGGCTGCTCTATTCTATGGTTGAGAGGAACTATAATCTCTCCTTAATTTGTCCTAGTAAGGCATTGTGGTTAATATATGTGTATCTATCTTTGTTATTTTATTTCTCTAGAATTATTAGCTCAAATGGTTACAATTTTAGTTGGATGCTAATTTACCTTGTCTCTCTATATACTTATAGTAATATATTGCTGGAGATATTGACGTGAAAGTGGAAATAAGTAGATACTTTTTAGTCAGCTCATTATTATTAACATCTGTAGAGGAAAATTGAATATGGAAATAACAAGAGCATTCTTAACTAAATCATTCCTTCCAAGAAAAACTTAAATATCCACATGTCAATATTTTTCATTTGTATTATGTAACATCCCTCTCTTGCACACACTGAGAAAACTTATTCTTTGAGGACACTTGTGTGCAAGTGATCTGAGTCATTATACTATTGGTTTTTTTTATTATGACTATGAAATATTGTGGATTTGATGATATGTTATTTTTTCTATATTTACATCGACAATTGCTATTGACTGGGTTCTCCTGAGTGTGTAGGACTCTGGGTGTTGAGCATGTCGACACATCGATAAAACCCCTTGGACTCCATATCGAGTCAGGAAGTGGACTGTTGGGTTTGACTATTATTGATATGACATATGTACATATGATTAGATATTATAATGTTGATTGTTATTGTTGACATGAATTATTGATGGATGCAAGATGACAATATCTTGCCGACTAGACTCACACTTGGAGTAAAGGGGTCACGGATGACAACCAGAGACATTGAGGGAGAGGTGTGGCAACAACCCTACCACAACCTACTAGCACCTCGTCGTGGCTCGAACTGTAGGTTAACGATTACCTAGTTTGAGAGACCCACGATGTCGTGAGGGAAGACTATGACAACCGCTCACGATGATTCTAAGGGGCACAAAATAAGGCAGGGTCCTTATTTTTTAGAGGCCCTTAGTCTCCCATAAGATCACCTGACAGAGTATTGACTCTAGGGGTTTGACATCTACCAAATTCAGTCAAGAGGTGAGTGACACCCTTGGAGCACGTAGTACGTCTTAAAGGGCATGTTGCGCAAAGAAAATGGAAGAGGCATGTGGCACCCTTGGAGCATGTAGTGTGCCTTGAAGGGCACGCCACACAAAGAAAACAAAAGAGGTGAGTGTAACCCTTGGAGCACGTAGTGCGTCTTGCAGGGAACGTCACACAAAGAAAATGAAAGGAGGCGACTGACACCCATGGAGCACATAGTGCGTCCTGAAAGGCACATCGTGATTTTAACTAGTAAGTAAATAAACCTAGTGCCTAGAAAATTATGCCCCCTTAGGACATGGTCGATCATAAAATGAATGATGTGATAAGTAAAGTTTAATAACTAATTTTTCCCTTAAGAACTGTCACCAAGCCTAGTGAATTGAAAACCTAGGTCTGAGTAGAACCTTAGAACAAAAAAAAAACTAATTAGACATATAACCAGATTAGTGTGGAAATTTTAATTCACTAAGGTTCTTATTATAAAATTTTAATTCACTAAGGTTCTTTTTATAAAATTTCAATTCACTAAAGGTTCTTTTTATAACTAATTAGAAAATTCAAGCATTAATAATTAATGTGGAAATTTTAATAAAGGTTTAATTAATAAAAGGGGTATTTGGTTGTTTTTGTCTAAACCTGCTAATTATAAACTTAGTTATAAAAAGGGGAAACTTAAAGAAAAGGGGTCACCTAAGAAAAAGGGGAAACTTAAAGAAAAATGGGAATGTCTAACTTAGTAAGGAATCTAGCCTTTGGAACTTTCTATTTATGAACTCAACTAGGAATTAAGTAAGGTGTAAGTCATTTAAGAATTGTAAGGGAATAATGGGACACCAATGAACTTTTTTAGGAACACTTTAAGGTGGGTGAGGGAAATAAGCGAATTTAATTAAATAATAAATTGATTTTCTGGTGCAACTAGGGGATCAGACGACATGTGTACGAGGGAGGTTTTTCCTAATTAAATTAATGAAAAAATAATCTAATGAGAATTTTGGGAAACTAATTACTTGTAAAATCTATAAAAAATATGGCGGAGGAGGATTATGGATCACATCTGACTTGCGTAACATTACGCTGCTAAAATTTTATCTTGACTGAACTTTCTCTTCTGGGAGTTGGGATACCCAGCTCAGGTAACGAGTGGTAGCTCAACCTTGCGAGGCGAGCTAGGTGCTAGCATTCTCTATTTGTAACATCTCGCTATTGTGTGATCTTAGCAGACTTATTCTTTGAGGACACTTGCGTGCAAGTGATCCGAGTCATTATACTATTGGTTGTTTTGATTATGATTATGAGATATTGTGGATTTTATGATATGTTATTTTGTGGTATTTACAAAGAAAAGTGTTATTGACTGGGTTCTCCTGAGTGTGCATAACTCTGGATGTTGAGGATGCTGAGGCATCGATGAAACCCCTTAGACTCCAGATCAAGTCAGGGAGTGGACTGTTAGGGTTTAAATGTTTTTGATGTGACATACATACATATGATTAGATATTATGATGTTGATTGTTATTGCTGGCATGATTCATTGATGGATGTAGGTTGATGATATATTGCCAACCAAAATCGCATTTGGAGTAGAGGGGTCATGCACGACAACTAGAGACGTTGAGGGAGAGGTGTGGTAGCATCCCTGCCACAACCTACTAGCACTCTCGCCGTGGCTCAAACTGTAGGTTAACGATTACCTAGTTCGAGAAGACCCACAATGTCGCGAGGGCGGATTGTGACAGTCGCTCATGATGATTCTAAGGGGTGCACAATAAGGTGGGGTCCTTATTCCTTAGAATCCCTTAGTCTCCCACAATATCACCTGACGAAGTATTGACTCCAGGGGTTTGGCGTCTACCAAATTCAGTCAAGAGGCGAGTGAAACCCTTGGAGCATGTATTGCGTCTTGAAGGGAATGTCGCGCAAATAAAATAGAAAGAGGCGAGTGGAACCCTTGGATCATGTAGTGCGTCCTGAAGGGCACGTCACGATTTTAACTGGTAAGTTAATAAACCTAGTGCCTAGAAAAATATACCTCCTCAGAACCTAGTCAGCCTTAAAATGAATAAAGTGATGAGTAAGTTTAATAACAAATTTTCCCTTAAGAACCATTGCCAAGCCTAGTGAGTTTAAAACCTAGGTCTAAGTAGAACCTCTAAACAAAAATAATTAAACATATAACAAGAAGGTGGTAAATAAATTCAAACTTTAATTATTAAAGTGAATTTTTTTTATAATGGAGGATTAAATTTATTAAAAGGGGTAAATGTTTTTTTTTATCTACACTTGCTAAATTGATTTTTAGTTCGAAAGGAAAAAGGCTAAATGTTTGTTTTTATCTACAATTGCTAAATTGATTTTTAGTTAAAAAGGAAAAATGGTAAATGGTTGTTTTTATCTACACTTGCTAAATTGATTTTTAGTTAAAAGGGAAAAGGGGGAAACTTAAAAGAAAATGAAACTTAAAGAAAATTGGAAACTTAAAGAAAAAGGGGAATGTACAACTTAGTAAGGAATCTAGCCTTTGAGACTTTCTATTTATGAACTCAACTAGGAATTAAGTAAGGAGTAAGTGATTAAGAATTGTAAGGGAATATTGGGACACCGAGGAGCATTTTGAGGAATGATTTTAGGCAGGTGAGGGAAATATGAATATTTAACTAATTAATAAAATTAATTTTATGGTGCAACTAGGGGATCAGGCGACATGTGTACGTGGGAGGTTTTTCCTAATTAAATAAATGAAAAAGGAATCTAATGAGAGTTTGGGAAACTAATGAAAAAGAAACTCTATAAAACATATGGCGAAGGAGGGGTATGGATCATATCTAGCTTGCATAATGTTACGCTGATGAAAGTTCATCTTTTCTGAACTGTCTCTTGTGGGAGTTGGGATACCCAGGTCGGGTAATGAGTGGTAGCTCAACCTTGCGAGGTGAACCGGGTGATAGTATTCTCTGGTATTGTGTGTGTGGCCCCTTTGCAGCTCGGGGGGCTCAAGGAGAAGAAGAGTACCCCTAGCATTGGCTGGGAGGTGTCGATGAGGACTCATCGGTCGAAAAGTTGGATTTGGACGGAGCACGAGTGTGAGACAATCATTTTTGGTTCTCTTCATTTGGCTATGGTATGCATGTGCATAATTTGTATTAACTAATAGATCAATTTCTTGTTCATGCATTTCTTTATTTTCAAAATCTCGCTTGTGTAGATTATGTTCAAAGAAAAAGACTCCTTTAGTTATGCATATGAATTTTTATCTGGGCGATAGTGCGCCATGTGAAATTGCAAAGGGTCACTAAATTGTTTTTTCCGAGCTTTGTTTTATTACTGCATTTCATTGTAGTTTCTGATTTTGGTTGGGATTATTACTGCATTGTATTATTACCAAGGAAGACTTTGTTTTGGTTCTCGGTCCATTATCTTATTTTACTCTGCTTTTTATTTGTTTTTAATACAAAGAATTTTTGTTTTTATCTTTTGTTCCTTTATCCTTTAATTTATTAGTATGTTCCTGAGAAGTCGGCCAATAGCCGAATCAACTGTCTTTCACTCCGATGTCAAATATTTAGATTCAAATTCCCTTCTTTCATGTGCATGGATAATAACTGTAGGATTATTTCTCTACCCAACAAGGAATTCTCTCCTAGGCATTTATTCCCTCCTTAGCCTCTGCAATTATAGTGATATTTTTCTCTGTGTTTGATTCTCTCTGTTTGATTTTTAGTGTTGTATTGATTCTCTGTTTTTTTCCTTGTGCCTTCATCCAACTACCTTCATCTTGAAGTTTCTGAGCTCTGATCTAGTTCTGTCTACTTTTGCTAGCATTTTTGCCCAGTACAGTGAGAGATTCGCTTGGCGAATTCTCTTGTTAGTCCTCTATGTTTTTTCACTTAAACCCTCAACGTTTTAGTTGTCTTACACTGAGCGATTATGCACTAATCACTAAGCGAATTTACTGTCTTAAACACTCATAATTTATGCACTTAACCCTCATATTTTTTACAGTTTTAACACTAACAATTTTCCTTGAACTCCACGTTTTTGTTCCTTGAACAAACTCGCCCAACTATGTGATATGACCATTATAAGATTATAACTTGACCAAGCAAGTTACGACTCCTCTTTTATGAATTTGAGTATCAATTTCGCGTTAAAAAAAAGAAGACAATAATGATCTTATCAGAGATGCTCTGTTGGACTTCGTCCTGCTGCCCCAAAATTGTAATTTGATTGCTACGAAATCGTAATTTAATTCCAAGAAATTCATACCGATTGCAACAGTTTGTAATTTTATTTCTAAGGAATTCACTCCTATTGCTCGAGGTTATTGGGATGCATTTTCCGTCATCCTCATCGACGGATTTTTTCTCTGCGTTCTAAGCTTCATTTTTCCCAGTGATTGGATATATCCTGTGCTATGGACGTTTTGTCTGGGTTGATGATTGATTGCATGGTGCGTCACTGTCGATTATGGTTCCATGATTTAATGTGTGTAATGTTGTCGTGTCACTAGCTTGCATAATCAATGACTCTCCTTGGGAATGAGGATTAATTGCATGCTTTGTAACTAAAACAAACGACTGCATTCACTCCTCCTTAATTGACACCGTGTCCTTGCAGGCCACCTACTTTTTAATCCCTACTGATTTAGTGCAGATTTCTCTGCATTGACGATTTTAATGCTGCATAAACTTCACTGTGTTGATGTTGTAATCTGTGGTGAACGTGGAAGATGCATAGAGCCATATATTAAAACTTGGAAGTGTGTAACCCAGTCATGATAAGAAGGTGTTGGAAGTAAAACATTTACTTGAAGTGCTTCCTTATATTAATCTCATTCTCACATTATTGGACATTTATAGATTTTCTTAGTTGGTAAAATAAAAATAAAGTGATATTTTTAGGACTATTCCTAACGTAAATATAATAAGATTTTAGGTGGCATTTTTTTATATATATAATAAGGGTTCCCAGATTATACCTATATGATGACATCGGCTAATAGATATCATGAACTTTATGTATGTCTAAATCCAACTTTCCAAGCAATAATGCAGAAGAGATGAAAAAAAGAATTTGGTGTTGAAACCTTGTTACTCATTTGGAGTTGTTTGTGCCTAGGAACACACCTATCTTATCTTTATTAGAAGGTTGGGATTTTACATTTGAAATTTTGGGAAGGGTATTGACTTCTTATTGTACCTCTTAATTAAGGTAAGACTTTCTAATGGTATATATGATATTCACACTCTTGATTCTTTGAATTATCCCTTCCCTACCTTAAATACACTACCTTAAATACACTATGGCTTGAGAAAATGATAAATTTTAGTAGAATCTCGTGCTGCTCCATTAAAACGATGTGTTGTAAATTTGATTGGGTAGATAGATTCCTTTTTCTTTATTTGTAAAACTTAGTTCATAATCCTACAAGTCTAACATTCATCCAGATAGCAATATTTTTTTTATGCTAATGAGTAAATGGTTAGATTGCGTGGCTCTATGGATTAATGTTGTCACCTAAATGTTTACGCTTGATTACTCGTGTTCTTGCAAATTTGGTGATGCATGATTAGTTTGGTAATAAAATTTACTTGCGTGCCTTAAATTATGTGCCATTAGTTATTTGAGTAATGTGTCATTATGTGTATCGTTATTCATTGTGAAGATGTGTCGACCTTGTGTCATGATTGATTTTTAATGCGTTAATATTGTTTCGTTAATCATTGGATGATGTGTTGATGATGTTGCTATGATTGGTGATGTTTTAAATTTTCTAATGAAAAAAAAAGTTTTACCTGTTGTGCTTCGTTTTTTTTTAGTCGTAACGGAGGGGGTGTTACACTGGTATTGTGTGTCTGGCCCCTTTGTGTCTCGGGGGGATTAGGGGGAAGAAGAGTACCCATAGCATTGGCTAGAAGGTACCGGTGAGGTCACATCGGTTGGCAAGCGGGAGCTGGATGAAGCGTGCGCGAGACAATGACTTCAGAGAATTGGCATTTGGCTACAATACACATGTGTATATTTGTATTGAATGGTAGATCAATTATGTTACTGCGCCTTCAGTTAAGGTAATTCTATTGTGTTAAATTTTATGTTTTGTTCAATGTAACACTATCCAGAGATTTCATTTTTATCTTTTAGCGAATTGTCTTGATGAGCCCAATGTTTTATGATCAGATAATTCAAGTTATCCCAGCCTTATGCTCATTGTATTTTGATTTGATTTCCCATGGTGAATCCAAACTCTGAATGCAAATGACTTCTTTGCATTGTTTTTTATTTGATTTAATACAAAGAAAAATTGTGTTTTAATCTTCTGTTCCTTCATCCTTTAAGTTATTAGTATGTTCCTAAGCAGTAGACCAGGAGCTGAATCGACCGTCTTTCACTCTGGTGTTAAAGATTTAGATTCAAATGCCCTGCTTTCCTGTGCATGGATAATAACTGTAGGATCATTTCTCTACCCAACAAGGAATTCTCTCCGGGGCATTTTCTCCCTCCTTAGCCTCTGCGATTATTGTGATTTATTATCTGTGGTTTCTTACTTTTTACCCAGTGATTTATCCCCTTATGTTCCTGTGTTTTAACAAGGGATTTCCCTTTCCCTTACACCTTCACCCAACAACTCCTTTGAAAAACATATCTCTACATCCCTCCCATAAATTATTTCTGCGTTTTTGAATAATATTTGCATCCTTGTGGTGGCATAAGTTGTCCAAGTTGGGATTATCCTTTAACCCTTGCGAAAGTAAGCATTCTCTGTGTTTGAAAAAATCACCATAATTTCCTCTCCAAGTTACCTCTGTTTTTTTTATTGACAAACCAACGCCTGCGATTGTGTAAATTCTTGGGATTCCTAACTGTCATTTCTCTACGTTTTTCTTGGAAAAACCAATGCCTGCGATTTTGTAAATTTGTGGGATTCCTAACTATCATTCTCTATGTTTTTCTTAGCAGAAAAAATGCCTGCGATTTGTGTAAAATTATTGGGATTCCTAACTGTCATTTCTCTACGCTTTTCTTGGTAGAACCAATGCTTCGATTTGTATAAATTCGTGGGATTCCTAACTGTCATTCTCTACGTTTTTTCTTGGCAGAACCAATACCCCGTGTTTCCATTAAAACATACCCTGTGTTTTTCTTAAAACTTACTCGACGTATTTGTGAACACTAATTAATTTATGTTTACCATTTGTTTAAACTAAATCTGTATATCTGTACACTGGAATGTGGGCGGTTGAGTTCAATATTTATCCTTGTTTTTCTATTCGTGAAGACCCTTGTGTTTTTGGTGGGTTATCCATTACCCAATTTCCTTCCCTCATGAACCAAGTGTTGCGAGTATTGAACACGACCAATTATTGCATCCCTCTCATTGAAGTTTAATTTTTCGTTGCCTCCTTAAATTAGAAGTCAATATGAATTGAACTTTTCTTTATGTCAGCGAATCGTTGGGTGGATTATTGACCCTTCCCGCACCACAATTTTCTGGGAGTGTAGGCATGCATGCATGTAGCTCCTTCAATAGTCGTTTAATTTATTTTCATACCCTAAGGATGGCACGATACATGGTTCATGACTGCCCCTATTTAAACTTAATTTAAGAAATTTCAATGCCTGGAATTTAAACAATGATATTATACAGATACATGAATTTGGATTCGTTGAACAGTTCAAATTTTAAATTTTAAATTTATTTTTATTTCCAGATTATAGTAGAGTTGACATAATCTAATTTACATTCTAGATTATAGTAGATTTGATGGATTTATCTTAATTTCTAGATTATATTAGAGTAGACAAAATATATTTTACATTCCAGATTATAGTAGAGTTGACAAAATCTATTTAAATTTTAGAGTATAGTAGAGTTGATAGAAATATTTTTCATTTATAGGTAGAGTGGACATAATCTATTTTACATTCTAGATTATAGTAAAGTTGATATTGTTGCAATGAAATTATAATCAAGATTATGAAGGGATCGTTCTTAAACAAGAAATGGAATCTTCTAATCGACTCATCTAGTCTTGTTTTTAATGAAGGATAAATTAGATAGAAGTCCCCATTCTATGGTATGGTTTCTTGCTTTGATTGACTTGGAAAAAAATTAAGAGCTTGTAGATAAGTTATTGGATTATTAAAACCTCAAATGAAAAAATGATGATGTCGGAAGATTGTTATATTTTTTTATTATAGTTAGAGACTAGTTATTATGCGATGATTGAGTCCTTGATGATAAATTTATTATTGAATTACATCTAGATGTTGCACAATTGAAGGTATTGTGTAGCCACTCGACGTATTTTGTTTACTGAATGTTAGAGAGCCTCCGTCTAATGACGTTGTATATTGTATGAGTGTGCAAGTTGGATTTCAGGCACATGGGATTTTATGTTTGGTTTAAGGTTTAGACTTATTTTGTTTATGCTTGGGTTCTTGACATACTTGTTGCAAGGTGGAGATGTGACACCATATGTTTGGATCATTGCGCACATTAATTGGCAAGCGCACATGAAACTTGGCTTAATGTTATGCACCTCTCGATGGGATTGTAGTTGTTTTTATTTTGTCTAGTTAATCTTCGCTTGTTGCTTCGAGTTGCTTGATGTGCTAGTAGGCTAAGTCGTTATGTTGTCTATTTCCTAAATTGTGTGCTTGTGTTCATCATCAAGTTGTTTTGATTAACTGTTGTTGTTGTTACTTTCCTTCTTTAAAAAAAAAGACAACATTTTTCACTTGCTTTCTGTCGCATGTAGTCGTAAAGAGGGGGTCATTACATATGGTATCAGAGCGGGTTCGACCCGCAACTTGGGATCACTATGGATTCTATTGATTTGATTTTGATTATAATGTTTCTAATTAAGTTTAATTGTATTCGTGCAAGTAATCATGGTTAGAGGAGGTTGTGATGAAAAACAATGGGGTGCTAGGGGAGGAGGTGCGACACCCCTAGCAACATCCATGCCTGAGGGGTATAACCCATAGGGAGACAAACAAGTTGTCGGGAAGGAACATATAGTGGTGGGTGATGTGGTTGGGATGATGAGGTCCTTTAAGAGGATATCTGAGGCACTGATCAACCGTTTGGATAGATATGAGGCAAGGGTGTCGATTCCCCCTGAGGATCCACCGCACGCTCTGGTCGGTTGGTAGCATTCACCACGAAATTGAGAAGGTCAAATTTCTTGAGTTCTTTGGTGTCCCGAACGGCGTAGGCATTGAAGCATGGTTGGAGAATATGGTGATGTGATTTGCACTTCGCTAATATACCTCCAACATGAAGGTCTGCATGGTGGTCTTTCAACTAAAGGGGAGCGCTCTTCTATGGCAGAAGACACTCCTATCGCAATTGAACATGGTCGTCGAAGACATTTCATGGGAACTGTTCGAGGAATGGTTCCGAGAGAGGTATATATTTGAGGTATTCATTGAGTGTTAGCTCAACAAGTTCAACTCCTTGTGACAGAGCGCTCGTACAATGCCCGAGTACGAGGCCCATTTTATGGAGTTGCGTTGGTATGCTCCGCACCTAAATAAAGAGAAACATAAGGTCAAAAGGTTCATGTTTGGCCTTAATGGAAACATTCATGCAAAGGTTAGGACTCTGATGTCTCAAACCTTGCATGAAGTTGTTCAGAAGGCCCTCATAGCATAGGACAAGATTATCAGCAGGGGTTAAAGAAGGACTCCAACGAGACCTCCAGGGCAGTTGTCATATGGTGCAGAACAACATCAGACACTAGGTAGACATTCACCACGATATCATTGCTCCCAGAGAGGATCCACTTTCACTACACCTCGGCGACCAGTGCCTCAACAACGGACTCCTTACTGAGTACCACAACACCAGCCACAACATTGACTGCAACAACAACAGTTTAGGCCTATTCAGTAGAACGAACTAGGGTTCCAGGCCGGTGGGCCTTCAACTACTACTTTGGGTTCCAGGAGTACTGGACCAAAAAAATGGTGTTGGACATGTGAAGAGCCACATTACCGGTGTGACTGCCTAATGGAGAGGACCAGAGCATATGGATCAGCTGGACCCACTACCGTGGGAGATTTGGGCAAGGCCCATCAGATTCCTGCAATGGTGAATAAATTCCAAGCAGAGCACCAGTCAACTATGCTCGAGACATCAGGTATCATCGCTGAACAGACCCTTAGTATTTTGATACATCCAGGTGTTGTAGAGAGTTTCATTTCTGGGGTAGCGCTAAACATAATTAAGGTAAAGGCAGTCGAACAAGATGAGTTTAGCTTTGTAGAAATGGCTTAGGGATCCAAACAAAAGGTTGGAGGGAAGGTTATGGGCTATAGCCTTAAGCTGGAGGTGTTTGTCACCAGGGCCAACCTGTACATCATGATCTTGGGATCTAATGATGTCTTGATCTGTATGGACTAGTTGGAATCGCATGAGGCGATACTCAACTGTAAGACAAAATAGTTGAGCTTGGTCGGTGATGAGGGGAAAATATGCGTGATTGTGGGTTGAAACCAGGGAGTCTCCCTAAGGTTAATCTCTTCCTTGTAGCTACAGAAGAGCATGCGCAAGGGATGTAAGATTTATACAATCCTTTTTTTAAACGAGAAGGGAGTAGCAGAAGGTTTAGAAAACCTTCCTGTGGTGCAGGCGTTTGTAGATGTCTTTCCTGAGGAGTTACTTGAGATTCCGTCGAAGAGGGAGTTGGAATTTACCATAGACCTAAAACTGGGGACAAAACAGATAGCAATAATTCCTTATCGGATGTCGACCTCAAAGCTACAGGCGTTGAAAATGAAACTAAAGGATTTGTTGGACCTAGGACTTATATGTCCAAGAATTTCACCGTGGGGTGCACCTGCTATTTTCATACGGAAGATGGATGGGTCGTGGAGACTCTGCATTGACTACCATCAATTGAACAAGGCAACGATCAAGAATCAATATTTGTTGCCAAGGATTGATAATCTGTTTGATTAGATGAAAGGCACAACGATGTTTTCATAGATCGAATTGAGATCATGGTAGCGCCAGTTACTGATCAAGGAGGAAAACATCCCTAAGACTGACTTTAAGATGAGATTTGGAAATTACGAGTTTACTATTTTACCATTTGGGCTGACGAATGCCCCAGGTGTATTTATGAGTTTGATGAACGGGGTGTTCTATGAGTACTTGGAAAGGTTCATCCAAGTATTCATTGAAGATATTTTTATTTACTCTTGGACGATGGAGGAACATGAAGAGCACTTGTGCTTGGTGCTACAATGTCTACGAGAGAACAAAAATTTTGGGAAGCTATCGAAATGCTCGTTTTATCAATCGAATATTCACAACTTAGGGAATGTCATCTCCAATGAAGGTATCGTTGTGGATCCAAAAAAGGTCAAGGCTATTATGGAATTTTCTGCACCGATGAATGTCCTCGAAGTGCGTAGCTTCATGGTTTTAGAGGGATACTATCGATGGTTCATCAAGGGTTTTTCGAAGATAGCAAATCTGATTATGAAATTGCAGAAAGAGAACAATAAGTTTGTTTGGATCGAGAAATGCGCGGAGGCATTTCGGAGGCTCAAGGAGTTGTTGACGACAACACCAATACTAAAGGTCCCTTACATCGATGTACACTTCTTGGTATGCATTGACACATCCAAGGAAGTCTTACATCAATGCACACTTCTTGATGCAAGACGGTCGAGTGATCTCTTACATCTTGATAAATTTGAGAAGGCATGAGGAGAACTATGCGACGCACAATTTGGAATTGTTAGCCATTTTATATTCTTTGAGAGTTAGGAGACATTACTTGATTGGATGGAAATTTGAACTAAAAACAAACCACTGTGGACTACATCACATCTTTACGCAAAGTGACTTGAACACGTAAAAACAACGTTGGTTGAAATTGCTTAGCGATTACGATTTTGAGATTACTTACATAAAGGGAACAATGAAAAGAGTGGCTGATGCATTGAGTCAGAGACCTCGCATATTTTTGGTGACGACTCTTCAGATGAATCTCCATGAAAATATTATAACCTTACAGCGTGACGATGACTGGTACAACGAGGTCAAGGATTTTATCGGAAAAAACACAATGATGGTACCAAAATTTGATGGATTTATTGTGGATAATGATGGTTTAATGAGATTTAAAGGTCGAATTTACATACCTCCCAATGACTAGTTGAGGAGTTTGATCCTAAACGAGGCTCATAGAGTAGTGTATATGGCTCATCCCAGAGTCACGAAGATGAAGGAAGACCTTAAATCCTTATTCTTATGGAAAGGAATGAAGGAATACATAGTCAACTATGTAACAAGATGTCTAGAATGTCAGTAGGTGAAGGCTGAACACGACATTTGGTAGGATTACTACAGTCAGACGTTCTTCTAGAATCAAAATGGGAGGTCATTTAATTGGATTTCATTGTTGGATTTCCACTGACGACGAGGAGACACGACTCAATTTTGTAGTAGTCGACACTTTGACGAAGAGTGCTCATTTTATTCCTGTGCGTACACTGTATAAGGCACCTAACATAGCTAGAGTTTTCATGAGTGATATTGTGAGGCTACATGGTGTGCCTAAGAGGATTATATCCGATAGAGTATCGATGTTTACAGGACGATTTTTGACTAGTTTCCAAGAGGCCTTGGGAACCCAACTTAACTTTAGTACCGCGTATCACCCAGAGACAGACAGACAGACCAAGAAAACAAACCAAATCTTGGAGGATATGTTGTGTATGTACATAATGGACCAACAAAAGCATTGGGAAGAATTATTTCCACTGGTATAATTTGCATATAACAACAGTTATCAAATCACCTTTAAGATGGCACCTTTTGAGTTTCTTTACGGGCGACCGTGTCAGACGCCCTTGAGTTGGGATCAGCTTGAGTATAAGTTCTTGGTGGGAGCAGAAGCGATCCAAGAAATAGAATATCAAACAAAAACAATAATACAAAGGATCAAAGAAGCGCATGATCGACAAAAGAGTTATGTCGATGCACATTGTGTCAACCGTAGTTACAAAGTTGGTGATCGAGTCTTCTTGCAGGTGAAATCGCATAAGAGTTCAATCAAGTTTGGAAAGGGTGATAAACTTTCTCCTAGGTTCGTGGTACCTTTCGAGATTGTGGAAAAGATGGGGCCCGTGGCCTATCGACTAGCCTTGCTTGATTCTTTGAGGCATATGCACGATGTTTTTCATGTATTTGTTTTGAGACATTATGTTAGCGACCCTACACATGTTATTGACATGAGTTCCTTACAGGTATCGGATGAGAGTGTGCTCATAGCAGATCCAATCTACATACTAGACCATCGCATTCGACAACTATGATGTCAAATAGTAGATCAGGTCAAGGTCCAGTGGGACAACTATAGTCCACACTCGATGACCTAGGAGGACGCATATGATATGCGTCAATAGTTTCCATTTTTGTTTGATAGCTAGACATATGATATGGTGATACACTTTATTTCATCACTTTTGTACTGTTAAACTTTGGGACGAATTTTAAAACAAGAGAGGGTGTATGTAACATCCCTGTCTTGCATGCACTGAGCGAACTTATTATTTGAGGACACTTGCGTGCAAGTGATCCAAGTCATTATAATATTGGTTGTTTTGATTATGACTATGAAATATTGTGGATCTGATGATATGTTATTTTTTTTATATTTACATCGTCAAGTGTTATTGATTGGGTTCTCTTCAGTGTGCATGACTCTGGGCATTGAGGATGTCGAGGCATCAATGAAACCCCTTGGACTCCAGATCGAGTCAGGGAGTGGACTGTTAGGGTTTGATTGTTGTTAATATGACATACGTACATATGATTATATATTATGATGTAAAGGGGTCAAGCACGAAAACCAGATACATTGAGGGAGAGGTGTGGCAATAGCCCTGCCACAACCTACTAGCACTCTCATCATGGCTTGACCTGTAGGTTAATGATTACCAAGTTTGAGAGACCCACAATACCATGAGGGAAGAATGTGAGAGTCGCTCACGATGATTCTAAGGGGCACACAATAAGGTAGGGTCCTTATTAATTAGAGGCCCTTAGTCTTCCACAAGATCACCGGATGGAGTATTGACTCCAGGGGTTTGACATCTACCAAATTCAGTCAATAGGCTAGTGGCACCCTTGGAGCACGTAGTGCATCTTGAAGGACACGTCACGCAAACAAAATGGAAGAGGCAAGTGGCACCCTTGGAACACGTAGTGCATATTGAAAGGCACGTCAGGAAAAGAAAATGGAAGAGGCGAGTGGAACCCTTGGAGAATGTAGTGCGAATTGAAGGGTACGTCATGCAAAGAAAATGGAAGGAGGCGAGTGGCACTCTTGGAGCACGTAGTGCGTCCTAAAGGGCACATCCCGATTTTAATTAGTAAGTAAATAAACCTAGTGCCTAGAAATCTATGCCTCCTTAGGACCTGATCAGTCGTAAAATGAATGATGTTATAAGTACAATTTAATAACTATGTTTTCCCCTAAGAACTTTCGCCAAGCCTAGTGAATTGAAAACCTAGGTCTGAGTAAAACTTTAGAACAAAAATAAAATAAAATTAGACATATAACTGAATTAGAGTGGAAATTTTAATTCATTAAGGTTCTTATTATAAAAAATTTATTCACTAATGTTCTTTTTATAAAATTTTAATTCACTAAGGTTGTTTTTATAAAATTTCAATTCACTAAAGGTTATTTTTATAACTAATTAGAAAATTCAATCATTAATAATTAAAGTGGAACTTTTAATAAAGGTTTAATTAATAAAAGGGGTATTTGGTTGTTTTTGTCTAAACTTTCTAATTTTGAAGTTAGTTATAAAAAGGGGAAACTTAAAGAAAAGGGGGAAACCTAAGAAAAAGGGGAAAATTAAAGAAAAGGGGAAACTTAAAGAAAAATGGGAATGTCTAACTTAGAAAGGAATCTAGCCTTTGAAACTTTATATTTATGAACTCAATTAGGAATTAAGTAAGGCATAAGTCATTTAAGAATTATAAGAGAATAATGGGACACCGAGGAGTGTTTTTAGGAACGCTTTAAGGTGGGTGAGGGAAATAGGCGAATTTAATTAATTAATAAATTGATTTTCTGGTGCAACTAGGGGATCATACAACATGTGTACAAGGGAGGTTTTTCCTAATTAAATTAATGAAAAAAGAATCTAATGAGAATTTTGGGAAACTAATTACTTGTAAACTCTATAAAAAATATGGTGGAGGAGGAGTATGGATCACATCTATCTTGCGGAACATTACGCTGCTGAAATTTCATCTTGACTGGACTTTCTCTTGTGGGAGTTGGGATACCTAGCTCAGGTAATGAGTTACAGGTCGACCTTGTGAGGCAATCTGGGTTCTATCATTCTCTGGTATTGTGTACGTGTCCCCTTTGTGGCTCAGGGGGCATAGGGGAAAGAAGATTACCCCTAGTGTTGGATGGGAGGTACCAGTGAGGTCACATCGGTTGGCAAGCAGGAGTTGGACGGAGCACGCACGAGACAACGACTTTGGAGCATTAGAATTTGGCTACGGTATGCATGTGTATATTCGTATTGAATGATAGTTAAATCATGTTACTGTGCCTTTAGTTAAAGTACTTCTATTGTGTTAAATTTTATGTTTTGTTCAACGTAACACTATCCATAGATTTCATTTTTATCTTTTAGTGAATTGTTTTGATGATCCCAACGTTTTATGATCAGACAATTCAAGTTATCCCAGCCTTATTCTCACTGTATTTTGATTTGATTTCCCATGGTGAACCCAAACTTTGAATGCAAATGACTTATCTACGTTTTTTTGTATTCGATTTAATACAAATAAAAATTGTGTTTTAATCTTTTGTTCCTTTATCCTTTAAGTTATTAGTTTGTGCCTGAGAAATCGACCAAGAGCCGAATCAACTGTCTTTCACTCTGGTGCTAAATATTTAGATTCAAATTCCCTACTTTCCTTTGAATGGATAATAATTGTAGGATCATTTCTCTTCCCAGCAAGGAATTCTCTCTAAGGTGTTTTCTCCCTCCTTAGCCTCTGTGATTATTGTGATTTATTCTCTGTGGTTGCTTACTTTTTACCTAGTGATTTATCCCCTTCTGTTCCTGTGTTTTAACAAGGGATTTCCATTTCCCTTACGCCTTCACCCAACAACTCCTTCGACAAACTTATCTGTGTGTTTTTTAATAATCTATGCATCCTTGTGGTGGCGCAAGATGACCAAGTTGGGATTCTCCTTTAAACCTTGTGAAAGTAAGCATTCTCTGTGTTTGAACAAATCACCAACATTTCCTCTCCAAGTTACCTCTGTTATTTTTATTGACAAACCAATGCCTGCGATTGTGTAAATTATTGGGATTCCTAATTGTCATTTCTCTACGCTTTTCTTGGCAGAACCAATGCCTGTGATTTGTGTAAATTTATGGGATTCCTAACTGTCATTCTCTACATTTTTCTTGGTAGAACCAATGCCTGCAATTTGTGTAAAATTATTGGTATTCCTAACTGTCATTTCTCTATGATTTTCTTCGTAGAACCAATGCTTGCAATTTGTGTAAATTCGTGGGATTCCTAACTATTATTCTCTACATTTTTCCTTGGAAGAACCAATACCCTGTATTTCCATTAAAACATACCATGCATTTTTCTTAAAACTTACTCGGCGTATCTGCGAACACTAATTAATTTATGTTTATAATTTGTTTAAACTAAATCTCTATATATGTACACTGGAATGTGGGCGGTTGAGTTCAAGATTTATCCTTGTTTTTCTATTTGTGAAGACCCTTTTGTTTGTGGTGGGTTATCCATTACCCAATTTCCTTCTCTCATGCACCAAGTGCTATGAGTATTGAACACGACCACTTATTGCATCCCTGTCATTGAATTTTAATTTGCGTTGCCTCCTTAAATTAGAAATCAATATCAATTGAAATCTACTTTATGTCAGCGAATCATTGGGTGGATTCTTGACCCTTCCTCCAACATGAGTTCCCGTGAGTGTAGGCATGCATGCATGTAGCTCCTTCAGTAGCCGTTTAATTTATTTGATGACATTAAGGATGACGCGATACATGGTTCCTGGCCTCCCCTATTTAAACTTAATTTTAGAAAATTCAATGCCTGTAATTTAAACAATGATATAATACAGATACATGAATTTGGATTCATTGGACAATTCAACTTTTAAATTTTAAATTTATTTTAATTTCCAGATTATAGTAGAGTTGACGGAATCTAATTTACATTCCATATTATAGTAGAGTTGATGGATTTATTTTAATTTCCATATTATAGTAGAGTAGACAAAATCTATTTTACATTACAGATTATAGTAGAGTTGACGAAATCTATTTAAATTTTAGAGTATAGTAGGGTTGATAGAAATATTTTTCATTTCTAGATTATAGTAGAGTGGACAAAATCTATTTTACATTCTAGATTATAGTAGAGTTGATATTGTTGCAATGAAATTGTAATCAAGATTATGAAGGGATTGCTCTTAAATACGGAATGGAATCTTCTAATTGACTCATCTAGTCTTGTTTTGAATGAAGGATAAATTAGATAGAAGTCCCCATTCTATGGTATGGTTCCTTGCTTTGATTGATTTTGAAAAAAATTAAGAGCTTATAGATAAGTTATTGGATTATTAAAACCTCGAATGAAAAATATGATGATGCCAAACGATTGTTATATGTTTTGATTGTGGTTAGAGACTAGTTACTATGTGATGATTGAGTCCTTGACGCTAAATTTATTATTGAATTACATCTAGATGTTGCATAAGAGGAACTAAATGAAATCTTACTTAAAAATATGACTGAGTGAAACAAAATAAGAATGTAGGACAAACCTCTAGTAACACTAAGAAGAAAGTCTCTAATGATGAATCTCATAAGCGAAGAGAACACCCAGTGTTTAGTGATAAATTAGAATCGAAGTATGAGGAAAATAAAAACAACAATTCTGAAGACAACACCTTGCAAAACAAATCACCTAAAAATAAGAAACAAAAATTCCATACATCTTAATTGACTCGTGAATTTAAATAAATCAGACCACCCAATTTTTTTGGAGAAACTAAAGAAGAAGAAGCTTGGATCCTAAACATGGGGAAATATTTCCATATTTATAATTATTATGGGAATTTAAGGGCTAGATTGGAAGTATATCAGTTGAATGGGAAAGATGTGATTTGGCGCAGGAAACAAAGACAGTAACCAAAATTAGGAGTAGAAAACTCACTTGGAAAATATTTAAGAAATATTTTAACTAGAAATACTTAATTGAAAGGTATTTCGATGAGAAGGATAAGGAGTTTCATAACCTTAATCTAGGAAAAATGACCATCGAAGATTTTGTTACCAAATTTGTAAATCTAATGAGGTGCGTACCTTACCTTAGAGAAGAGAAATAAAAGGTAAAATGTTTCATGATATTTTTTCCTCGAGAATATAAGGATAACATTGAGTTCCTTAATCCTAAGATGATGGGCAAGGTTATAAGACACACTAAATTTTTCTATACCCAATTTAAACAAAGGTCTGAAAATATGAAAACATGGAAAGATAAGAACACAAATAGCAAGTTTAATCCTAGAAAGAAACAATTTAAGTACCCACGTCATGCATCCCACAGTGCACTAGTTAAACGTAGCAAGTTTAGTGGAAAACAACAAAGTGTATCGGTTCAGACAACAACATACCAACAAATTCAGTAAACAAACCAGCTAGACCACCATTGAAATATTGAGGTTGCAAGGAACCTCAACTATATAGAGCTTTCCCTTTGAATAAGAAAAAAACTCAATGGTGCATAATTTTCACGAGGTAGTTACATGTAATGTTCCTGACTTGGCTAGTCTAGGAAACGATGCTAATGTGTGTGTAGGATCAAAGGTTTACAACATATAAATGATCATACAAATAATAAATGTGACAAAGGACTGCAAGTTTGTATTATGATATCTCTGTGGATTACAAAAATGGTCGAATGCGGTTGAATAC